>CAJPEV010002032.1:10256-52042 GCA_905338385.1 Darwinula stevensoni
TTTAAGTTATCAACTTTTTCACCTATAAAGGGTTAAGAAAAAGAAGGGATTATCCGTCTGAATTTCATGGATCAATGCACCACAATCAATTTCCAGTGTTACATTCAGTCCCTCAAAATGGTGAATAGTATCATAAAGAGTAAACGATCAAACTTTTACAAATCTCAAAGGCTCCAGCATTATAATGTTACCCTATTGGTATGACATGCTGATTATCTCATGCTGTCGCCTCTTACTGTTCGATTATCCTGCCCCACCCTTCTTATTGTTTCGACGTTAATCCTCAGACTTTAATTATTTGGTGTCCTCTAAGGATGGCCTCAGGGGAATATCAATGCAAAAAAGTGCGTTTTACAGCGACGGAATTGAAGCCTTCAAAAATACCGGAGGTGACATAAACGTGAAGGTGATTGGGAGGAAAAATATGGAAGTTTTCTGGCATGGTTGGGAAATTCTTGTGTTTTTCCTACCCATATATACAATACCTTTCGGGAAAATAACTGCTCATTACTATTTGACAGATCTTCGTATATATTAGATGCAGCGAGCTTAGTGATGAAACCATGGGTCTGGACAACCCTGGAGCAACAGGTAATTCATGAAACTTTCTTAATACGTTCCAGGTACATCTGAGTGGAATATATACGAAGATCTGTCAAATAGTAATGAGCAGTTATTTTCCCGAAAGGTATTGTATATATGGGTAGGAAAAACACAAGAATTTCCCAACCATGCCAGAAAACTTCCATATTTTTCCTCCCAATCACCTTCACGTTTATGTCACCTCCGGTATTTTTGAAGGCTTCAATTCCGTCGCTGTAAAACGCACTTTTTTGCATTGATATTCCCCTGAGGCCATCCTTAGAGGACACCAAATAATTAAAGTCTGAGGATTAACGTCGAAACAATAAGAAGGGTGGGGCAGGATAATCGAACAGTAAGAGGCGACAGCATGAGATAATCAGCATGTCATACCAATAGGGTAACATTATAATGCTGGAGCCTTTGAGATTTGTAAAAGTTTGATCGTTTACTCTTTATGATACTATTCACCATTTTGAGGGACTGAATGTAACACTGGAAATTGATTGTGGTGCATTGATCCATGAAATTCAGACGGATAATCCCTTCTTTTTCTTAACCCTTTATAGGTGAAAAAGTTGATAACTTAAAAAAAAATTGGACTGAACAAATTGGTATAAAATTTTACCACTTCAAGCGCTACACGTCATACCAGCAATGTTTAGGAATATGTACTGTCCTGTCATCTGTTGGCAGTGCTTCACACCTACAAGGAGTTTTGATAAATATTTGACAACGACGGTTCAGGAAATATGCATGATAGTAAAATTGTTTACCAGTAAACTATTGATACAAGGGGGTAAGAGACTGCACCCCATCTGCCTGACGGCAACCCTATCTATGCTGAGACGACTGCAATATTCACATTAACCGTCGTATGAGAGCTGATGACCATTACAGTCTGCCTGGAAGTCGATTAGATCGTTGTGATCCAATGCGCACTCAGGACGTTGTTGCATTCAAAATTCGATTTCAATTCCTGAAGGATGCAGTCTACGAAATTACCCTGCTCCTGACTTCATGCCATCGCCAAGCGCGGCGAAAAATGGATGTGCATACCATTTTACAAGTTCTAATCGCATTGCACTTCTTCGCAACGAACTCTTTTCATGAGGTGCTGGGGGATTGGATTCATCTCTGAAAATCCCCGGTGAAACTCCTGAGTTGTCGTCAACTTAGTTTTCGCGAAGGCCTTTGATTCCTTTTCGCATAGGAGACTGTGAGTGAAATTAGAAGAGCACGGGATCCAAGGAAGAACGTGTGAGCGGATCAGTAACTGACTGTTGGGTAGAGACCAGAGAGTAATGGTAAAAGGAGAACTGTCGACAAAGTTCGAAATTGTGAGCGGTGCCTCTCTGGGTTCAGTTCTGGGGCCGCTTATTTTTCCTGGTTTACATTAATGACTTAGATCAAGGACTTCCGGGTAAGATCAGTAAATTTGCAAAAAACCAAAATGTGTTTTCCTATAAAGGGAGAGAACCGAGGGAGACTTAAGACTTTTGAACGAGTGGAGCAGGAAATGGTTCATGAAGTTTAATAAAAGTATGTGTAAGGCGCACTACATTGGTCGCGATAACTATAGGTCTCTAAATGAGTTCTAAACTAATGCGCTGATAAACTAGAGGAGGCAAACGGAGAGAGGGATCTAGGTATTGCAATCGATGAGGAACTCAAATTTTCCTCGCGCGCACTAGCGACGTACAACAGGATCCTAAGCTTCATTCGTCGTTCCATAGCTAGTAAGAGCTCGCTCGTTATCTTACCGTTATATGGGGCACTAGTCAGACCCCTTGCTATCAATATTTTTAACTGCAGCAAACTGGCTAATTTTTGTACTATGATTGTTGCTGTTGGTGTATTGCTGAATATGGCGTTGTACTTTGTGATGAGTTCCCCGAAGTGTCACATGAATTATCTATGTTGAAAGATCTTGATCAAGAGTGAATCCTATCAACGGAAGTGCATACCAATTCCTATCCGATTAATGAAATAGTGCAAAATTATTTTTCGTAGGTGTCATCTCAGTAAATTACAAGAGCTCCTCCTGTGATTAATACCATTCCTGAATTCATACAAATTTATTTGTTTTCTTTTTAATGCCCACAATAATTAAATAACTATGGAAGGACGCATAAGTGCTGAAAAATGGATTTCTCTCTTTTCATTTTAGCCTGTTTTAGCTTTAATACTTTTATCTGTAAGGGCCTTATATCACATTTAAAAATTCATGTAAAGCTGTAATACTCGATGAATGTACCATAATTCATTTATTCCATGGCATTCATATTATAAATGTCTTAGAAAATGTCATAACATAATCATTTTTATTCATGAACTTATTCAGAAGGATATAAAAGTGAAAGTAACAATTGTTCCTGAACTCAACAACAGTACAGCTACATATTTTCGACGTTTTAGCTTAATGTGGATGTCCGATTCCCTTAAACAAAACATTTCTTTGAAGGTGAAGAGAGATGCCTTGAAGGATTTGCCTGAAAATTACCATTAACTCTGAGAGCAGAAAGGGGAAATTTACTCGTACGTTTCTATATCTACCGTCTAGCTTAACCTAAAGGTTTCCCACCAAAACTACTCTAATTAAAAGTAGGCCTCTAGTGGTAACGAAGTAAAAGGATATGTAACTACAGGATCAGGAAATTTTTTCAAATTCATATATTAATTGCGAATGAATATGAAGCTTCATATTTTGGTGTTTCTTCTCTGTAATAAGGAATTCGTTGCAAATATTACCCCTCCATAAAATATGGCCCAGGGGATGTCCAGTATATGGAAACCTCGATTTCATGCAATCTGCATCTGAACAGCGAAGTTCTTTAGAAATGTTTGCGTCAATGCATGTATTGCATTTATCTCTGTTCCGTAAAGTGAAAAAATACTCTTCCCATTCCTTCTTCCAATACGTATGCTGAAATAAGGGAATCGAAAATGATTTGTTAGAAAACCTCTTTCAAAACAATTGACAAAATTGAGGGAAAACTGAAAGATGAATATCTCAACTTAAATCAGTGCCAATAGATGGGGTAACAACATTTCTAAATTTTCCCATTTCTGTTATCCTTCTCATTACTTGAAGGAAAAAATTTATTTAGGCAAGTAACTTTTTCCGTAAATATATATTGTGACATATGAGGATGGCATTCAGAGAATCAACTGGATGTGTTGGGTTCGGTGACGTAGTAGTAGCATATCTGTCTGGCAATCAGAAGGTCCGGGTTCAACTCCCGGCCATTCCTTGGCTTTCGTTTGGGTTTTTTGCCTTCCAAGTCCTGTTACTCATTCCCCTTCCATAATATTATTTTTGCTTGAGTAAAAATGAGAGACATGGAAAGCTGAAACTTGGCATGGACGTGCCTACCGAGACGATGAGTTCAGGAAAAATGGAACATTTTAGATCCATGCCCTAGGGGCATATTCTTGTGAGCCGACGTTTTCAAGTATTTTTTTGCCCCTTTCGCTGGTGAAAAAACATGTTTGGAAAAACCGACACACCCTAACGCTATGCCCGGAGGGGATGGACCATGAAACTTGAATACTCCCTCAGCTCAGTAAGATCATGTCACTTATACATGTGCCAAGTTTCACTTTTCCATTTCTGTCCAATTCGCCCCAACAAAAATTTTTTTTCAAGACATCACACCTCGAAAAAATTCCCCCAGGGGATGTATCGAGACTTAACATTTTTATTCAACTCCTTGTCTCAGTAGTCACATTCATGCAGTTTCAGCTTTCCATGTTCATCAGTGTAACTTATGCAAAAAAATTAGTTGAAAACATCTCCCTTTGAAATGTGTGCCTCGAGGGCATTTACTTCCAAAAGTCTGAAGTTTTCTGCAGCATCCCAATAGGTAGTTATGTACCAAGTTTCATCTTTCCACACCAGCACAAAAATACGCCAGGGCCAAAAAAATACTTGAAAACGTCGGCTCACAAGAATATGCCCCTAGGGCATGGATCTAAAATGTTCCATTTTTCCTGAACTCATCGTCTCGGTAGGCACGTCCATGCCAAGTTTCAGCTTTCCATGTCTCTCATTTTTACTCAAGCAAAAATAATATTATGGAAGGGGAATGAGTAACAGGACTTGGAAGGCAAAAAACCCAAACGAAAGCCAAGGAATGGCCGGGAGTTGAACCCGGACCTTCTGATTGCCAGACAGATATGCTACTACTACGTCACCGAACCCAACACATCCAGTTGATTCTCTGAATGCCATCCTCATATGTCACAATATATATTTACGGAAAAAGTTACTTGCCTAAATAAATTTTTTCCTTCAAGTAATGAGAAGGATAACAGAAATNACTTTGGAGGTACATGCCCTGGGGGTACACATTTTGGGGGTAGAAGTTTTTTAAAAATATATATCGTGATGGATAAGGATGTCATCGAAAGGGGCCACTGCATGTCACTGTTTCGGTGGTGCAGTGGTAGCGCATTTGATCGGTAATTGTGAGGCCAGTGTTCAATTCCTGGTATTTTCCATTCCTCTTTTTTGGCTTCTCTTGCCTTCCATGTCCCGTTGTTTGAATAAAACGGAGAGACATGGAAAGCTGAAACGTTGCAAGAACGTGCCTACCGACACGATGAGTTCAGGAAAAATGCAAAATTTTAGATCCATGCCTTGGGGCATATTTTTGGAAGCCGATGTTTTCAAGTATTTTTTTGTCCTGGAGTATTGAGCTAGTGTGGAAATGTGAAACTTGGTACATAATTACCTACTGGGATACTGCGTGCAGAAAAAGTCAGACATTGGAATGAAATGCCCTGGGGGCATACATTTCAAAGGGAGATGTTTCCATATAATTTTATTGCATTAGTTAAACCGATGGACATGGAAAGCTGAAACTTTGCAGGAATGTGACTACCAAGATAGGGATTTAAAGAAAAATTTTAAGTCTTAATACATCCACGGGGGGAAAATTTCTCGAGGGGCGATGTTTAAAAAAAACGAAATTGTCATGGTGAATTGGACATAAATGGAAAGGTGAAACTTGGCAAACGTATAAGTGACATGATATTATTGAGTTTAAGTATTCAGCTTTGATGGTCCATCCCCTCCGGGCATAGCTTTTGGGTAGGTCGGCTTTCCAAACATAATTTTTCACCAGCGAAAAGGGCAAACGTATAAGATTAACACTTGGTGGGCATGTAGTTCACTGAGGTTTGATTTCGTAAGAAATAGTCCTTTTCGTTTAAAACGCCGAGGTCAAATATTTTGCAAATTTTCCTGAATTTTCTGATCCAGCAAAACGGAGGGTGGTAGAAAGTTTAAACTTGGCAAATAAGTACCTGATGAATAGCTGAGTAAAGAAACAATTCTACTTTCATATTATATATACAGATGATCGTGAATAGCTGACTGACTGACATAAGTAACTATTCACATGCTGAGTTCAGGAAAAATTCCAAGGCAATGGAGCGCCGAAGGCGCGACTATAGCGAATTTATTTGCCCGGAGGGCAAAAAAAACTCGCTAGTATGTAATATACATAGACGATCGTGACTGACTGACGCTAATTCTAACCATATTCTACAGAAGTTAGAAATCTGAAACTTGGCACACATGTACCATTTGGGATGCGAAATTAAAAAAAAAATCCGTCTTTAGAGGTACATTCCCTGGGGGTACACATTTTGGGGAGGAGAAGTTTTTAAGTATATATTGTGACGGATGAGGATGGTATCGAGAGGGTTGATTGGATGTCCAGGGTTTGGTGGTGTAGTCGTAGCCCACCTGACCGGCAATTAGGAGGACCGTGTTCAAATCCCGGCCTTTCCTGGGCCTTTTTTCGGCCTCTTATGCCTTCTAAAGTCTTGTCACTTATTATCCCTCGTAAAAATGTTTTTACTTGAGTGAAACGGAGAGACGTGGAAAGCTGAAACGTTGCATGAATGTGTCTACTGAGACAAGGAGTTTAAGAAAAATATTAAGTCTCCTGGGGGAATTTTTTCGAGGGGCGATTGTTTAAAAATATTTTCATGGCGAAATGGACAGAAAGGGAAAGGTGAACCTTGGAACATGTATAAATGACATGATATTATTCGGTTGAGGGAATATTCGGCATTCACGGTGCATCCCCTCCAGGCATAGCTTTTTGGTTCGTTGGCTTTTCAAAACATGTTTTTTTTCGCCAGCGAAAAGGGCAAACGTATGAGGTTCATACTTTGTGGGCATGTAGTTCTCTGAGGTAAAAAAAAAGGTACTTTTCGGTTAAAGCGCCTTACATGTTTTAAAACATTTTACAAAATGCGTATTTTCTCTAATTTTCTGATTCAGTTAAACAGAGGGCGCTAGAAAGTTTAAACTTAGAAAAGCAGAACCTGATGGATAGCTGGGAAAAGAAAAAAGTATTCTTTTATTATATATAGACGATCGTGAGTAGCGGACTGTCATGAGTAGCTATTCGCATGCTGAGTTTTGAAAAATTATACTTTGGTGATACATGCCATAGGGGCACACCTTTTCGGGGAACATATTTTCAAGTAGTTCACCTCACTTCAATCAAACGGGAACACATGGAAAAGTGAAAATTGGTAAGAACGTGACTGCTGACGCACTGAGCTTAAAAAAAAAGTAATATTTCCAAAATATTGGAATTTTGGGGGGATACTTCTTAGGGACATTACGTTTTCAAATAATTTTTCATATCCTAGCGAATCGGGCAGAAATAGAAAGGTAGCAGCTGGCGCACGCATGACGGAAGTGATGTTGATTTAACAAAAATTTCAACTTTTTTTGTGCGTCCCCTCAGAGCACAGATTTTGGGTGGGTCCCTTTTCCAAATACTTTTTTTACCGCCAGCAAAAAGGGAAACGTATGAGGCTGAAACTGGGTGGCATGTAGTTCCTTCAGTCTACATTTCAGAAGAAAATAAAAGTTCCGTTAAAACCCATCAGAGCACTTTTTTGTTAGTCCCATTTTCCGTAATTTTTTGGAGCCAACTAAAGGGAGACAGATAAGTTTAAATTCCTTCAGAAGTACTTATTTGATGGCTGAGTACAGGAAAAATCCTACTTTTGAAATATGTCCGCTTAGAATAGATTATAGGAAGGAAGTATTTCAAAATGTATTCTCCACGCTTACAAAAAGGGACACATGAAAATATTTCAAATTAGGCACACTGTAAATCATAGAAGTAATGATTTTGATAGAAAACTTAGACATTCTTCCCCATTTGCCACGCATTTCAAAGGGGACGCACTTTAAATACTTGTTTCCCGTTACGCAAAGAATAAATGAATTAATAACTATCCAAGGTAATGGAGCGCCGAAGGCGCGACCATACCTAGTACAAAATATCTGTCATCCTCATGTAATGTGCAGGAGGGTATGTACTCTCAATTCAGGGTATTCTCTGTTAAGTTTCTCAGAAACCACGTGTGCACATTTCTCGTATATCTCCATATTCTGCTTTCATTGAAGCGAAAATATTTCAAGAAACCTGTCTCTTCAATAAATAAACCCTCAGGGCGTGCATATTCTATTTTTGTATGAAGTCTGAAGATTCCAGATATTTCAGTTACATGAAAACAGGAATGTTTCTGAAAATCTGCTTCCCTCTATAAATGCTCTCCCAGTGCTTTAATCTCGAAATTAATCTTTTTTCTCTCAGTATCACCAGTGTGATTGATGTACGAGATTGCGGGAATCTATGTATTTCCACTTTCTTAAAAAATCTCAAGAATCATATGCCCTCAATAAAAATGACGAGAGCACGTACCTAAAAATGGGATTTTGTTTGAATTATTATAATATTGACCAGCATCTCCTTCTGCAGGAAGTACCAATAATCATATTTTCGTTTCATTCAGAGGTGAATATATGAGGTCCAAATTTTCGTTAGTGAGGAAAAATTGAGGACCATTCAGGAAATGCATGGTACATTGATATGTTTGCAGTAAGTTTTTGGCGGAATATGAAATTTCCATTCTATGTTTCCTGAGACCTGTTTTATTTGATGGTAAAATGCTGAAAGCGCTTTCATAGCGAAATTCCCTAGTAGACAGAATCAATTCCAAAAGTAACAATAACAATTACTGGCGTTTTTGGAATGCAGGGAAGGAAACGTGGTGAGCGAGGACTACTCCACTTCATACATGGAAAAAGAAATAGAAAAACTAAGGCAGGAGATTTCTGATAATGAGAAAACGGTGAGTTCACTTTAGATTTTGATGTATCCGTCGTTGAACTAGAAAAATAGAAAAAGGGTGTCCCATAAGTCACTATGCCATTTTTTTAAATCACATTTACCAGAATTTTAATGCAAAAAGGAGCATTCGCTGAAAGATAGGATGACATTCGGAATTATATTAGTAAACAATTGAGGTATATCCGACTTTTGAAAGTGCCTCAAAATGCCCCTGTCTATATCGATATTTTGGCACGAGGCTTAGCACCAAAAAGTGGCCGGAACTCCTTTTGAACTTTGATGGGACTCCGAAAGACCTCCATTCAGGTTGCAACTTTACTTCGTTGCTCCAGCGTCAATTGCGACGCCTTTTCTCATGACAATGGAAGCAAATTAAATTATTTTTTTTCTGCTTCTCAAGTCTATCTGAAATTATGAGGGAAAAAGATGAAGATAAATAATTTTTTAGAAGAGGATTCAATAAGGTGTACCGAATTCAAAACCGATACCGATTCAACAAGGTGTCCTTAAACAAGGACATCTTTCTAATATGCATTTGAGGCTATTTCCGCTTGAGTCTGATTTCAAGTCATTGTCGTGAAAAATATTCTAAAGAACGTTCTATTCATGAATACTAGCAATAATGACCTACATGTTTCATTTTGGAAACAATTCCAGTTTGAAATGGTATATTGACTTAGGGCACACTGTGTGAGTTCCCTGTTCCATGCAGTTCTTTCAGAGGACAAGGTCGGTCTATTTGGTAGTGTTTAGTCGACGCCCATCTAAATGGCCTCATCCTAACACATGCGTGGATTATTTGGAAGTGGGGTTGTTTTTCATGTCATCTCCCTTGCTGTCTAAAAACGTTGATCTTCTAGGTCGATGATACGGACAGGTTTCTTCTCGATCTCCGGAAGTTCAGGAAGAAATTCGAATGACTTCTAAGAAAATGCCTGGGCTCATTCATGAACTGGGCTGGACTGGACTGCACAAAGAAATACTTCTGCATCAACAGGACGGAGTGCTCATTGGACATTGATGTTTTCTCAAAACCTCGTGTCTCTTTCGATGAGGTAGCCTCTTTTCCCAATATGATATTCGCTATGGTATGGCATGGTACCCCAATAATGAAAGGAGGTGCCATCCAAAAAAATGTACCTGCATGGCCAATATCAAATTCCCCTTGTGGAGATGCTTGATACTGGTCACAAATGACACTGTGAATGCTGTATACGTTCATGATTTTCAAGAATTTTAAGGACTTCGACGTCAAAACTGGATAAGTGAGTACAATAAAGTTGTGAAATATTAACACCATGGTGATCTTTTATTTTTTAAGTTTTAGCCTTGGATTCAATCCATTCAAATCATTCTTACTTATTCATAGTGTAGCGTGCGGTATCGTCGGATGTGGTTTGTTGACGGAGTGCGAACGGTCAGCCCTACCGCCACGTAAAGAAAAATAGAAAAAATATTGCATCGAATTTGTTCTCCCTTGTACAAGTCCGTAATGGTCGATGCGGAATCAATAACCGTTAGGCAAGGATTCCAAAGCTGGCTGGGTGTTTTCACAGATTTCGTTTATTTTAATTTTTACATTTGGGATCCAGGTAAAAAATTAATGCAATCTTAGGGCTGCAAAAATGTACTGAAAATTCTTCAGCACAATTTCGTGGTGCTTCAGTCTGTGAGACGCAGTCGGGGAAAACATACAAAAAAAATACAAGAATGCTCTCACCCTGAATGCAGCACAATTTCGGAACGGTCGCGTAATTGACGACAATCACGGCTCAAGAAATGAAATCGGTAGGGGTTGCTCGTGCTACAACTGTGCGCACGCCCTCTTTCCGATTCTTTTCTTGCTGTTTCTAATTGTTCCTCCCGGCCCCAATCAGATCCACCCACTCAGCACTTAGTCACCTCGGCACAAACCGTGTAGAAATAGCAGTAAAGTACTATACAAACGGGGTCACAGCAGCCACGAGGTCTGTAGAACTTCAACTTTCTCTCCTCTCCCTCTCTCTTTTTCTCACTCCTCCCATACCGGTAAATTTCGTTCTCATTCTCCCACTGGGAGAATGAGAACTAACCACAGATATTAATAGCCAAGTAATTCAATAACTTTGTACAATAGAAACTTGATTAAATCCCCCCCATTCCCCCCCCCCCCCCCCCCTCCACGTCAATAGTTCTAAACGCCAAAGGGTCCGGGAGGCGGAGGGCACTGCTAATTGGGATTATAAATGGTGCAATCCGACATCTTGAGGGGATTCTGGAAAAACCCCTTTACTTTGAAACGGAACCATTTCCTCCGCTTACGAGCAGGGAGGGGCAATAAATCTCAACTCCTCCCTGGATATCAGTCCAATGTCAAATGGAATTATGGTGACAGCTTCTCGGATGCTGCTCTAGCAAGTTTCTGGCATGAAAAAACTCATGGACGCGCTGTCATCATCTTATAATAATATTTAGGTGGCATATGATCATCAAATGCCACATTTGTATTCCTGATGACTTAAATAAAGGCAATATTCCTTTTCCGAAATTTACCAACAAAAACGTTGCTTAAATAAGGCAAACCTAATATGTGAATATTTCAAATGATGTTAGTGATTACAGATGTAATACTCCAGGAGACCCGCTTTTCGCATTCACCATATTCCTTAAGAGAAATTTTCATTGGAGAATCCGCTAAGTCGGAGGGTTGGACTTATGAACCTCTCTGTCAAGTATCAGCTGTATCCAATTGTTCCTTGAAGAGTTAAAGTTGAAAAGTTCATTGAATTCTGAGACGGTCGAGCACAAGTACTCACATCACTTGAGGTGGGATGACCCACCTCTAACCCAAGTAGCACATAACTTTGATTTAACGTTGATTTAGTGTGGATCGAGTGTATCTCTGTTGAAGGTTTATACTTCTATGTTGAATAAACATTGATGTCACCGTTTATGCACCCACATTCTTCTTTGCCTTGTTGTCCAGTTCTCGTGCTCTAGGCACCAGGTGAGTCATGCTGCTTTGTTGGTGAAACAAGTGGCTTCGGTCGTGCGACACAGTTTCTGAGCCCCACTGATTGGAATATGCGACTGAGGATACGTGTGCAAACCTCTTGGCCTGTTTTTTCTTACCGAAGTTTCTCAACCCCAGCCCTACACAGCCGCCGATTCTTGTTGCTCGTGACCAATCGTTTGAGCTGACGGCTTTCCTTGGTGCCCAGTAGGGGTGACCTTCCGGAAAGTGATTTGGATTCCGTTGTTCCGGTTTCAGCCAGTCGCCTGGGAATTTCATAAACCGTACTTACACCACAACCGATAGTCTTTGCAATTTCACGATATTTGTCACCGCGCTTACGGCAATAAAATATGGCAGTCTGTTGAGCTGCAGTCAATTCTTTGTTTTCTCATAGTGCTTGCACAAGGAAGATTGGTGGACAAAACGGGCAGTTTGCAAAGGCTTGTAAATCAAAGTAACATGTGATGAAATTTAGGCGACTGGTAAACAAACTGTCAATCATCATTTACATGAAATTTTGTGTGCATATAATCACAGGAACAGGAAAACTGGACTTCAAAAATGTTTTCGGAAACATTTGTCAACCTTCTGTATATACAATCCTCTGCTATGTAGAAATACAAAGTCCAGAAAAAGCTCACGAAACGCATCCAGAAGGACGATGATCTGCACGGCGCACTTTTGGAGCATTTATAGGTGGCCAGTGTTAGTGTTTCGAGTGTTTTTTGCCTATTGATTACCTAAATGTGTCTGACATTCCATCAAAAAACGTGCCCTCTACTCCACGACTTTTTCTCGCATTAATGTTGATGCCTATCTTCCACAGAGAGGGGAAAAGAAGAAGCAAAATAAATTAAGAGCCCCCCCCCCCCCCCCCCCCCACCGAAATGCGAAAGGCCGTAAACGTAGGTATTGCAGCTTGACTCCAAAGATTCCACTTTGAGTCGAACGGACGCGCTCCAAGACTCGAACACGGACTTCTTCCGTAATCTGTACGGTCAGGGGTCGGATCTGTTCGCATGTTCTATGACCATTCGTTGCATTCGCAGATTTAATCAAGTTTCTATTGTACAAAGTTATTGAATTACTTGGCTATTAATATCTGTGGTTAGTTCTCATTCTCCCAGTGGGAGAATGAGAACGAAATTTACCGGTATGGGAGGAGTGAGAAAAAGAGAAGGATATATATTTTTGGGCCCCGTGTGTAAATTTGATAGCTTAAATTAAATACTAGTAAGTTTAAAGTTGATAGCTTACCGCTGGGCTCTGATATCTCACATATTGGATCTTTCTCAGTCGTACTAATATCCCTAGCAAAAGCACCGACCATTTTGGTGCTTTTGCAAAATGTCGACAAGGAACTAGTTGGAGGCCAAAATATTGATGGAGAGAATGTAGAAATACAACAATGTCGAGAGGAAAAAAGGCGGATGGAGTAAATGCCAT
Source organism: Darwinula stevensoni (assembly GCA_905338385.1). Taxonomy (NCBI): domain Eukaryota; kingdom Metazoa; phylum Arthropoda; class Ostracoda; order Podocopida; family Darwinulidae; genus Darwinula; species Darwinula stevensoni. Next base: position 23,451 of record CAJPEV010002032.1, read on the forward strand.
TAGGGACTTTTAATGCACTTGTTAGGCGGAGCATTTTCTTGGCTTCATGAGACTCGACAAATGTCAGATTCGAGTTCATTGCGGACAAAGGTCGGGGAACGAAAAACTGAAGCCAGATGATTTACACGGGAAGGATGCACACGTGACACACGGCACTTGCCCATGGAATGGCTTCATTGTGGGACCCACGATCGCATTTAAATGGATAAATTATCTGCAAGAACATCACGAAGCTGCTAGACAAGGCTTCATGAGGGACATGAAGCAGACAAAGCAGAAGGTGAATGTGACCTGACTTTCCAGTTATATGCACAGACAGTGAAGTTCGAATCGCTCCACCAGTCCCTTCATCGCCCCCTTCGTATAGCATATCGTTCAACCAAGTCTTGTTTGCACATTCCCATAGGATGATCTATCTTTAGAAAATCATTTTCGACATTCGACATGATTCGACATTTCCTCCTCGTCGGTGTTTTAGAATTCTGGCCCCATTCCATTCGACATTAAGCATGAGCGACATTTTATGACATTTTCATTCTTGCCCTTCGACATTAATACCTTTCTGCATTTTCTCATTCGACCTACCGACGTACACCCCAAAATGATGTCCAGTCATTACATAAAACAGTGGTGCACAACAATTTCCCCGTAGAGGGCCAACATTTAGATTTCGGCTCATGTTTGAGGGGATGGAGGGCCGCAGACCCTCGAACATGAGCATAAATAGGCCGCATATAATATGGATCTTTAGATACCGGAGGCATCCAAGGGGCCGAAAAAAGGGTCTCTGCGGGCTGCATTTGGCCCGGGTTGTGCATCACTGATCTAAAAGATACGGAAATACCAGATTTTTCCCGCACCTCCTTATTCAAATTCCTTTGCACTAACCGTGAGACAAGTGAAATGTGCATCTTGACGACTTTAACAATTAAGGCTTGTCATCATCCTTATATGATATGTTGAACAATGTAGCAGCCCTGTGCGAGGGCTAAGTGACTGCTTTCACAAGCCCACAAGGAACACGATAGGTAATATCTTACCCTGCGGATCTCGACCAATGACGTCCGTCTCAGGTTGGAGTGGCATGACTGGTAAGGGGCACCGGATGAGACGCTAAGAAAAGCTCCTAAGTACTCAGCGCAATTGATTCACATTAAGGAACTTCAATTTTTTGTTACTGTGTTCCAAATTGAGTCATAGATCTCAGCGTTTCATAGCAATATTCCATAGAATCACACGTATATGGAGCGTATGGGCTATAGTTGAAAGTGAGACCGAAGGAAACGGAGAGGGAAAGAGATGGAGTGATGGAGTTCGTGCGAACACGGGCCGTAGTCCCCACATTGAATTCATTTGACGGACTGGGCCAAGAGAGTGTTTTGAATTGGAGGAGAGGGAGGACCGTATGATCGCTCTTGGTTAATGTCTCCGGAGGAGGGGGGGGAGGAGTTGGATTTACCCTCGCTCCCTCTCTCCCCCTCCCTCTCCCTGCGCATTCGTCCTTTTATTTGAGGAAGGTAACCACTGAGGCAGGACTTACAGGGAGCTGAAGGGGATCTCTCAGGAGAGCTGGCTCTGTGTGCCTCTCGGTTCGAACGCTCTTCGCGTTCTATTTGGATTCTACTCAAGTGCGTGTTCAATTGCCCATTTCGCATTCCTCCCAGTGCAAGAGGCTAAGCAAGAGCATTAGAGTGTATACTGCTATTATTTTTCTTAACTAACACGAAGGGTTGCTCGCGCGAGAGGGTCAGTCGAGATTTTTCCATCCTCTCACATTAACAGATGCATATCCCATACCGTGGAAGTGCTGCAACGGACATAGGAGGTTTCAATGAAAGCCCATGCAGGTGTGCTCGCATATGTTGTTCTTAAATCGTGGAGTTATAACTGAAATACTAGCTGGAGTGAGTGTGTGTGTGCGTGTGTGCGCGCGTGCGCGTATGAGCGCCCTATCGTAAATTTCGTCGATGCCAAACAGAAGATCGACTAAGAAAGCCAGACGATCGCGAAAGATGAATGTGCTGTCTTCACCACCAGTTTTGCCTCTCGAACAGCTTAGTATTGTGCCGTTACGTCAGACTACTGTTGAACTTGAGGGGACATAGGAACTGAAATTAATTAATCCAACGATCTCCAATGTACTCATCATCCCATGATTATATGCTGTTTGAATATATTTGGTGAAGGTCATGCCTCCAGAACTCCCAACATTCGTCGTTTCTCCATAAGCGTGAGTGTGTTGCTGCTTTCTCTCTTTCGTTTGTAAGGCTTGTAACCCATACAGTAGTTGGAAAGACCGCTTTAATATTCTTTTCTCGAGGCGACATGAAATGCAAGCAACATGCAATTCATTCCTTTCATGACAATTATATATTCTGGGACTGACACATTCACAGTAAATATTGAGTTTTTAATCTTGGAATGGGACACAATGGAAAAGTGAAAGGGGAGATAGGAGAACCAGGAAGGAAAGGAGTCAGGAATATTGAGTCTCGAATGACTGTTCAGTTTTAATGAACAGGAAAGAGGAGGGGGAAGTTTAATTGAGGAGAGACAGAACGAGAGAGAGATGCAGTACTTGTCCTTGACGAAAACTCATCCTACTAGTTTTTTTCTCTTTCCCTCTCCTTTCTCTCTGCCATTAGGCATCTTAATTTATTTTGCTTCTTCTTTTCCCCTCTCTGTGGAAGATAGGCATCAACATTAATGCGAGAAAAAGTCGTGGAGTAGAGGGCACGTTTTTTGATGGAATGTCAGACACATTTAGGTAATCAATTAGATCATAATGTTACGGGAGGCCGAGCTTTCCCGTCTCCTCTTTCGAGTGTCTCGGATTTGATACTCGAGTCAAGGTGAGTCCGGGTGGAGGATCAACAGTACATGGCATATATTTATTTTGGGTCCATTGATACAACACAGGAAATGAATTTGTGGCGATTCACTCCACGACGAGCTCAAGGTTGGCGTTGGAGGTATCTGACAAGTGCCGGCTGCGTTCCCAGTCACGTGTGGTGGTCGCATTCAAGGTCTCTGAAGTCACTGATCCTGCATGAGAGGAGTAAGATAAAGGGATGACGCTCGGGTCTGAGGTCGTTAGGGTCGTTATTTCCGCTGGTCAGTGCAGGCCTTGGAGTCAGGGTAAGGGGACTCAGCCGTATGTCGCTTGAGGTGGATCGGGAGTCGCCGATACTGCCGCTTGCCGATCAGGGAGGGCTATGTAGCTCGGGTTATGCTAACGGGGTCAGGACGAAGAAGCGCGGTCGCATGGTGGGGTCGTGGCTCTTAGAATTTAGAGGAACTGAGATGAGATTAATAGCGGGATGGCTCTGTTCTCTCGGTTGTTGATTGTTCTGTGTCGTTTGAGATCGCTGTCTTGGTCGTTGGCTGACAGGGATCGTCAGGGGTTGTTGGTCCGGTCGTTGGTTATACGGCTTGGTTTTCATTTAATTTATTAAAACTATCTGGTACCAGTGAAATATTCACGTCTTCGTATTTAGGGTTAATGGATTTCTCTTTCTTTTTTAAATGCAAATGAAACACACTGCTGGCCATATTTTCTAATCCATTATATTGCGTGCGCCCCGCCATCCCCCCTCCCGCCCCCACTCTTAAACAAATACTTGAATATACCAAAATACAAGTTTGGTTCTATAACATTCAAATGAGACAAATTCTACGAATTATTAACTTTCATGTATCAGATGAGGGAGGTATATTACCTCCCTCATCTATGAGGATCTATGAGGATGGGAAGCATATTGCTTCCCATCCTCATAGATCTCAAATTTCCCTCTTCAGTCCCTAAGTTTAAATTCTATTGGACTGACGGATCGAACTTGCAGCTCGGTTCGGCATCAAGTTTCCTGTTAGCTGCAGGCGAATACGCTATCAAATGTATAATTGGCAAAAAGGGCTCCTCGTTCCGTCAGCTCGACGCGATGACGTCATTAAAGTACGTCACCCTCGGGCAAGCAGCAGGCAGCTGAATGCAGTGAACTATGAGAAAACGACAGGCCAACACGAACGTGACGTCATGGGGAATCACGCTGACGTTGCAGCGGGAAATTAGATCTGCGAGACGGGAGGTCGAGGAACGGTTGGCTAGCGTTTCTAAGAAGAACCCTAGGGCTTTTTATCGATATGCTAGTGGTAGGTGTCAACAGTCGATCGGGCCGCTATTAAGATGGGCGAAAAAAGTCATCCAGGAAATTACAGGCCGGTAAGTCTTCCGAGTATCCCAGGGAAGATCATGGAGAGCATACTAAGGGACCATCTCTTGGATGTTTGTGTGCTTTCAAGCAGCACCTCGTCCATATACGTATCTCACGTGAAATAATCTCAATGGGTGGTTTAATGATTTTTACAGGAATTAATCTATGCTGCTTTGATCCTGGTTGATCACCGTTAAAACACCGCCGTATACACATCCACTCAACAACCGAACCTAGATTTTCAGGGTAGGAGTTGAGGACAAGAGGAGAAGTCCTCATTGTACGTGTATGTTCCGCAAAGCTGTAAAAATATTTTATGAACAATAAATATCACAGAGAAACGACGTCAGTGCATTGGCACGAGCACATCTTCGGTCAGATATAGCGCCATCAATTATATTTAAAATTGTCATGCGGCATACGTGCCAAACGTCCTTCACCGAAAAATATTTTCCAATAGAACACATTGCTGTTGTCTTTTAGAACGAATTTAAGCACTCGCATCAAAACTTAACGTCCTTGCCTCAAAAAGTAACGTACGCTCCATTAAAAGACATTGAGGAGGTTCTGGTCGGTTTCGTCTGGTACGACTGGCGGGCATCGATCCGCGCGACTCATCGCCTTCTCATTCACAGTAATGGATCGTCCTTTTGAGTTTTGCCGAGGGTCCTTTTACTTTTACTACAGGTACGTTAGAAATTGATTATAGGACGTTCTGTTTTGACTTTTTGGGAACGGAAACCGAATCTCGACAACAGTACGTACGGTTTTGGCGTGGGTACGTTAAGTTTTGAAAGTCGTCATTCATCAAGAAATCGCAGTTAAGTATAGGAGGGCATTGTGCATTACCCTAGCCTGGCCTATTGTAGCGAGAAGCTCACATAGTTTTCTCTATCCCGTACGTCCAACATGGAGTCTAAATAGTGAAACTGAAGTGGATCATGAAAATACTTGAAATATTGAGCTAAAAGAAAGAGAAACCCATATCTGGACTCCAGAGGTCTTCGTGACTCTACGACAAAAAAGTTTATTCAATGTGAAACCTAATAATTTTTACCTATCATTATAAATTGCGTCTATTGGGGCTCACAATTCGTTATAGTGGATTTCTTTTCATTTCTATGCTAGAAGCAGTGACATACACGTGTATATTATACATTCATGGTTCAGGAGAGTTGGAGTTTTCTCCTCAGTCACACATTATCGTCCTTTTATTTTCTATCTGTATGATACATAAGCGATGTACTTTGATTTTGATAAAGGGATGCCCTTTTGACTGTCGGACGCATGGATGTGAGAAAAGAGCGCAGAGTTTTGCGGATCCTACGTTAGGTTTTGAAAAATGTCCATCAAGTTATGAAATAGGGCTCTAGCAATTGGGAAATATTGTAAGACGGAGGCGTTTTCAAGTCTGCACCAGCGGCCTGCGGTCGCTATGATGGCCGTCAAAAGGACGGAAATTCGAAACTGTTTACATAAAGATATGAAGCATTTCGGTTCAAACAAAATATTTCTAAAATTTTTGATGCGAACCTCGAGCATTTCGAAAGCGTTGCCACTCAGCTAATTTTATCATCGAGACAACATCCCACAAATAAATCACGAATGAAGGAATAAATCAAGAATGAAAAGGATTACTTAAATTCGAAAACCGTAAGATGAGGAGAGATAATTCATTGTGGAAATCAATATTTAAACAATTATCGCACAATATGAAATATTTGCAAGATTAGTAGAAGAAATCGCGGCAAATATACTTCTGAAAATCGAAATTAAAAACACAAAATTTGTTAGGAAAATTGATTTATGAAGGTAGTTGAAATTTGGAATCTACAATACGAGTTTCCTCGTTCACGACAATGTCAGTTAAAACGCCATTATCGGTCGGCCTTTGCCCATCGACCACTTGGATTTTGAGGTAATCGGCAGACCGGACTTGAGAACACGCAACATTTGGCTGACCGTGTGAGACAACGGGCTCTGTCAGTAAGAGACCAGCCATGTGAAGCGCTTGCGCCTGAGCTTTGTCGATCGTAAACCAAAGGAATCGGGAATTGTTCTCGGCACCTATGGAAGGGAATACTTGGATCGCTCGCTGTTTCTAGTGACACTCGTGAGAGTTAAGGCAATTTTTCGCGCCGCGCACTGGTGATGATCTCGACCTTGTTGAAATCATCTTTCAAATCTCGATTGATCAACCGAGTGCCATAACAAATGCCGTTTTCAATTGACAGATTATGTAGAATGACAACGCCACAGACTTTAACCCTTCAATGCGTGATTGCTTTAATGTACCAAAAACGTTTTCGACGATCATATGTTTCCATGATGTTCATAAGGAACATAATGAAAAATTATTCTTTCATTTTTGTTTTTTCCATTCTACTGTAAAATGTTCAATGCGAAACAGAGCGTGCGGTATCTGGCACACCATGCAGTGAAGGGTTAGGATTGACATCATGAGGCGGTAAACCATTTGAGTTCAACAAATTAAGGAACTTGACGGGAAATTTGACCTACTCTCGATCATCGTCTTCATCCTCATCTAACTTATGGCCTAGGATGGCATAGCCTTGTTGGCCTTGCACGTTAGGCGGCGGATGAGTGGCAACTATTCACCCCCGCCTTCGGCCTCTTTCAATTTGTATGGACTGGCCTATGCCCCAGAATAACAGTGCCTTGTAGATATGGCGCTTTAGGCCGTCAATGGTCTGGCCAATGGCATTGCATGGTGGGCCTAACGGGTTGGGAGCAAGAGCCACCACAACTTTCGGCCTCCTTCGATTAAAGTATTAGAGGCAAGTGGGCAGGGCCAATTTCGAACGCATTGATATTTCCGTCGCGGTGACAATTGTTCATCAATGAAAGTCATGTACAGTATATAGAAAACTTTGTCTTCCTTCAGTAGTCGAAAAAATCTCATTGTAATACTGTATGCAATCTGAAACATTTTTGCAGCTGTATCAGTTTTACATCGATGTGTCTTTCTGTTGTAAATGGTATCGCATCAGCAGGGCCCCCTATGATGCACGTCCGTATACCGTTCTTCCCTAACGTATCAAATTCCTTCCCTCCATGCTTAGATTTGAATGCCGCATGCAGAGCAAGTGAATTCAACTGACGCCTACGCACTTATTCCATTTCTTCAACCCCTTCTCGTTACGGAAGTCCGCCGCCTCCTATGTTGATGACGTTTTTATTCTTGTTCACGGAATGGTGGGAGATTGGAGAAGTAGTTAGCGGTGGCCAACGGATGTAGTGGCGTTTGAACATGTACTTGAACATCCCTGTTGATAATGGTGGCGGTCCAACATGTCCCTTGAGTTTCGGGGGCAGAAAATCAACAGACCTTGTCGAGATAGTTCGAGATACTCCAGATAGGCCTAGCATTGGACGTCCTAACTGACAGTTCATGAAACTCGAAGGAGGCCCACAATATTACACGTTCTCACCGATATGTCTCGAGAACTGCTAAAGAAAACCCCGTACAAAATCCCTATGGCCCTAATTCAAAACGTAAGTGGGGGATTGTGATTCTTTTGAACGAAGAAGGGTAGGCTTATTTTTGAGCTGAAGACAGTCCCCGGAATCGGCCAGGCTGAACGTTAGCGTGTCCCGTGAAGATGAAGGGGTCGGGGGGATTGGGTTGAATAGAGAGGAAAGCATTTGGAAAGTTCTTTTAAAATACTTTACAGCATAATCACTTTGGAAATTGGCCCTCACCGGAGACGACTTTTGCTTTCTCGACAGTTTCCTTCAGGATATATGAAGGTTGTCTTGACCTTGTGTCTCAAAGAAAGCGATATTCACACTATCCTTACTACTTAACGCACATATAGGCACCGGTTCCTCTGAATGAGTTGATTTGCCACTAGAGTCGTGTGCGTAAAACGATTGCTTAGCCCACATGATTAGACTTTATCCTGCATACCTACACGACATAATCTGAAGCGTCCGCACCTCTTGAAAATCAGTCCATCCGAAAATGTATTACCCTCGAACGTGCCCGGGGGTTGTTAATGACTATCTCAAGGCGTATGGGTTATTGCACCCATAAATCTTATATGACTACTTTGCAATTCTACGGGGGAAAGTTTCTGAAACTATTCATATTTGTACTGGGAATCTCACTTCCCTTTCCTCAGAAAGTTTTCTTTCCGCTTTGTTATCAGAAACCCCGGGCATCCTTCTCCTTGACAAGTGAATGGACGTTTCATCAATATTCTGGAGGTATTTTGGCCGCCTTACAGTAGCAACGAAAGAATTTATTAGGAAGCCAAGAAAGTAGTTTTCCGTTGTAAAGCTGATGCAATTCTGGTCGTGTTTATCATTTCTATTTTACCACATATACAAATAGTGCGAATATATGTACTCTTGTCAACAGCATGATGTCGAGGGTCAAATGATGACGATCTAAATATTAAGGATGTTGGTCATAGCAGCGATTCCGAAACGAGAACTGTTCACAGGACTATTTCACTGTAGTGGAACCGTTCAGCAGAGTAAAAAGAAATTCCTGTTTATTGTTTAGAAGAATAAAAAGGTTGCCATAGCGCATGGTGTACAAGTGTTTATATAAGTTTATTCTTCAGAAATGGTATTTAAAAGTAAATTGAAGTCCATTAAACAAGGAGCCTGTGTCTGTACTCTCCACCCTTGATTTCTTGTTGCGTCTCTTTGCAGGGAGGTAGCTCGTGCCGGTTTTGTGAAAATCTCAATAGTATCACATCTCCAACCATGTGCCCCTTGCCGCATGGGTTTGATATCCGCAAACACCTCCAGGTCAGTGCCATGAGCCATTAGACTCCACGCAAAGGAAAAAATGGAATGCACGAACTTTAGCCACTGCTTAGATGTGACACCAATCGGATGAGACTAATTAAGTTCCAATAAGTTAAGTTTAGTTCCACAGGGTGGAACTGCTTGTCATAAGTCTATGAAAAACCTGAAGATTAGAGATTCTCACATTTTCGCAATTCTCACACCTTTAGGCACTTTTAGGCTTTCTCCATGAAAGTTAAGCTATACCAGGACTTGGAAGTTCGCAAGTCGAATATTTGTATATCCTAGTGAGTTCAACGCGATTCACAGTCGTGTTGTGTGTAAAAGCCGTGTGCGTGAAAATGATGTTCAATCCTGTTTCGTTTGCCTCAGAAGTTGATCACAATTGAATGAAGTCAGAAGAAATTATTTATCCTAGACAGGGCGTGGATGCTTATGTCCTGGAACATGCATGACAACATCACCCAATTTTTTATATGAAAAATAATAATAGCGAAACTTTTGTTTTTTAGTCACACTTGCGATATCTCTTGAGTCGCTTCTTATAACAGAATTCCTCCGTTTTTTGTATTAAAGAAATCGTGCAGTTGAGTCTGTTCCAACAGCTTCTTCTTTCATATGGGTATAGCGACTAATAGAAATTGATGTTAATCTTCGAAATCCAGTCAAGAGCTTTTAGTGATGCTGTGTGTATATCCTTGACGCTGCCGGGAAATGAGTACAATGGGCACTCGTTGATGATGTGCTCCATTGATTGGATTGGAGTGCCGCATTCGCACGTTGGAGATTATTTAATACGGCACTTGTGCATCAGGTGTCCGAATCGACCATGAAGAGTCCAGATGCGATAGAAACCGTCTGTCTTGGATTTGGTGGTGTAACACTATCGCACCCGACCACAAAGCAGGAGGCCCACGTTCGAATCCCGGTCCTACCCTGATCTTTTATTCGTCCAGTCCCGGCAGTTTCCCCTACCTTCGGTCCTCATCGCATATGCCCCAAAGAAGAACTCAACCCTCAAACTTTTTCATGCGGTGATTTTGGGTTTTTGCTATATACCCTAGCTAACTAACTTCAGGGAAAACAGGAAGAAGACACATCAAGCGAACCGCATTCCTTCTATGTTTGGCCAAACGAACGAAAAAGTCTGTCCAATTTGGGGGATGATGGAGCAGTTGCCTTAGAAAATAACCGTCGCAGATGGCCGCGACACTCCTAACCAAACTGACCCATCATTTCCCAGAACAGGTTGACTTGCACTGTCTTTGGCCTTTGAATTGGAGGAAAAAAAATTTGGTGTCTTCTAACGGTGCCAGCGCGATGAAGGGCCTCACCAGGTCAACCAAAACTAGACCAGAAGGGCGTAAGGAAACCTGAGTCAAGTACAATGCCCATGTTTAGGAAGAACATAGCATAGCTAACAGCTCCGCCAGCCACTGTAAGCGGTTGGAGAAATAGACCCTCTAATAGCGCCTTCGCCTGCACGAAACAAGAAACTTGATTGCCAACCGAGAGGCCTGCCAAATCAATCGGCCTAGCTCAAAATCATCCTTTTATCCAATGCATGGATGTTCGAAATTTCAAGTACGTGCCTCACTTGAATGCTACAAGGCGGTTACGAATAGGCTACGAATAGGTTGGCAGTTGACTGAGAATTTCCTTATATCCAGTTCAGGGTTCCTAGATGACGTGAGGCATCCCATATTATTCATGGAAAGTGTGGCACTTTGAAATTCGAACGTTATCCCTTTAATAGTTTACTCTCTCTTACTGCTAATAACAAATTAGACCTGAGATATTGATGTCTGTTGAAACGTTGTTATCGGTGAAGTGGGTCTCGCGGGACGCGGGGGTGGTCTATTATGACGACAGCCAATACACTTTGGAAATATCCTGGAATTTAATTTTGTTAAATGTTATTTCGGCTTTTCGCGTTAAATATGGTTAATTGCGATATGGGAAATGTACCTACAAACTTGAGAAAGACCAAAAGAGTTTGCTAGGAATTCATTTCTAGTCAATATGACCATACAAGAGTAGTCTTGCATGCTTACAACGTTCGGAGGAGCATTTATGTGGTTCCTCTTTGTAACGGTGGAATTGCCTTATATCAGGGGTGTGGAAAATACGGCCCGCGGAGGTGATTAATCCGGCCTGCTGTCTGTTCTTTCAATTTCTGATTGGATTAACTGTCAGCACAAATTTCGGTGGAAAAAAGTATGGGTACGGCCCGCAGGCATCTGCAGGGTAAGTAATGCGGCCCGCCAACCGATTTGAACTTGACAATCCTGCCTTATACGAACGAGGGCAGTAATATGGATTCGGCACACTTGATTAACTTCTCAGCAGATATCACTTACCTCTTCGGACACAAAATCAAAATTCAGAAGTTTTTTTCGAGTTAGCTTGGCGAAAAAGCAACAAAAACATAATTGAGATATACAATACTTGTATGAAAAATAAACTACCGAGTATGGATTCATATTTTCCCCTCTTTGTGCAGTTTCATGCAGGAGATACCGTCAACAATGAATTATTGCATATGGTTCCTCTCCGTCCATATCTGGTGAGCGAGGTGGCGGTGATGATGCGCATCGCTTCGTTGAGTTGCAAGTCGATCTTCTTTGTTTGGCAGCTGTAGGCCCAGACTGGTGAACAGTATTCTGCTGTTGAAAAGACGAGAGTGCTATTGTCCTCAACGTCTTGGCACTTGCTCCCCATGTTGTTCCGGAGAGTTTGCGGAGCAAATTCACCCTGCTCTTCACCTTTTGATCCGCCTTTTCAAGGTGCGCTCTGAATGTCAATGAGCGGTCAAGCGTGACACCGAGATGCGACGGCGCATCCTCGTGCTTCACGCGGTGGCCGCAGAAGTCAACGTTGTGCCTTGCCTTGGCCAAGATGTTGTCCAGGTGGAAGGCTGTCACCACGGTTTTGGCCGGTTTCGGGCGCAGTTTCCAGGTGTTGAAGTACTGCGCTAGGATGTCATGGTCAGTGGTCAGTGTAGCACTGATGTTCAGCAAGTTGGTGTGCTGGGCCGCCAAAGCAACGTCGTCAGCGTAGGTGAACTTCGTCGATTACGTTTGCGGCAGGTCGCTCATGTACAGATTAAACAGCGACGGAGTGAGCACAGTGTCTTGGGGGAGACCGTTGTTAAGGACCCGTTCTTTACTGATGTCCGTGGAGATGGACGCAGTAACGGCGGTCGCTCGTGAAAGCGCCGTTGAGCCGCAAGGTCTGCATTTGATGACTCTGGATGCCTTGCAGAGTAGCGCATCACGCCAGAACGTATCATGGGCGGATAACAGATCGACCAGTGCTATCCCGGTCTTCTCCTTGTTTTCGAGGCCGTCCTCAATTGTGCTGCTTAGGGAAAGCACATGGTCGCAACAATTACGCCCGGGCGAAAACCAGCCTGCTCTTCCAGAAGAGCAGCTTCGATGGTGGGAGAGAGGCGGGTCAAAAGTGCTCTCTCCATGAGCTTGCTCGCTGTGCAAATTGGCCGGTAGCTGTTTGCTTCCTGTGGCGGCAATCCTGGCTTGAGGAGGGCAATGACTTTTGCACTGTTGCAATGACTATCTGGCGTAGGCGCCAGATTGGCGGTAGCTGTCCGTAGGCGCCAGATTGGCGGTATGTATGGTGATGAAAAAGGACGCTAGTCATTGCCGTCCCTTCGGTACCAAGTTCTTCAAGAATTCGGGGAAAATTCAATCTATGCCGACCGCTTTCCTGTTTTTTTCCTCTCGCGCTGAGCGCACGCGTGTAATGCGTGCGCGCGCACGCCATGGACACTCTTAGAAAATTCCGAGCGTCTGGGGAGTAAAAAGTGAGCACACCTTGAGCTTTTCGAATTTACTCTCTTATTACTCACCAAATGCTCCCTCATCGCGTGGGAGTTCCACATCCTTCCCCATGGGATTCTTCAGCCGATCCTTAACCACAGAAAGAAGTTTATCGAGTTTCCCGTCTTCCAGCAGCAAACCCGAAGGGAGAGAACAGTGAGTTTCTCCTGCCCGAGGGTAGTGTTTCTCGATGTATTCCTCGGCTGCCTCCATGAAAGGCTTTTTGGTCCCACCTCCCATATATACCTAGAAGCACATTGTAAACAATCAAGACCTAAACTATGTAAGCTTTCTTCCGAAAACTAATATAATATCAGAATCGGAGCATTATGTTTTAATGACGTAAAGGTTTATGCTGAAGTATNCAATAAACACGGACACTTCATCATTTGTTATCCACATATTCAAGACGTACTCATAGAATCCATGCCATAAACAAGTTCAAATTCCTATTGAGAACCCCCGTGGAACGCAGGTGACTTTATCCGCATAGGAGATCTAGAATGCGCAGAGTGCCCGTGAACTTCAATACCCTCATGCCTCAATTAAATGAGGCGATAAGGACTGATATTGCGGACTACTCCACGAAACCAATAAGAGGTGGTCCAACCTCTGACGTGTGATGTAATCAGGTAATCAGTACAGTCAGAGGTAGGTCAATGCATGTAAGAAAAAGATAGCGACACATAGTATATAAGGAATTTTTCGCATTTGCAGGACATCCCTATCACTTTCTGATGGAAGCGTTTTCATTGACAGAGGAGGAGAGCAATTTTACTCCTTCATGATGGAGTAAATTTGTTCCTTTCCCAGAGTGAAAGGGGGGTGAAACTGGAGTTAGCTATTTTGGTCTCTTTTTTGCATTCAGTTGCATTCAGGCTAGAAAGAAGCAGAGCTAAGAAGCTATTCTTTCATATATTTAGGTCTACTGGATAACGTAGGATTCAATTATGTAGGATTTTCATACTTCAGCATAAACCTTTACGTCATTAAAACATAATGCTCCGATTCTGATATTATATTAGTTTTCGGAAGAAAGCTTACATAGTTTAGGTCTTGATTGTTTACAATGTGCTTCTAGGTATATATGGGAGGTGGGACCAAAAAGCCTTTCATGGAGGCAGCCGAGGAATACATCGAGAAACACTACCCTCGGGCAGGAGAAACTCACTGTTCTCTCCCTTCGGGTTTGCTGCTGGAAGACGGGAAACTCGATAAACTTCTTTCTGTGGTTAAGGATCGGCTGAAGAATCCCATGGGGAAGGATGTGGAACTCCCACGCGATTATGCGGCAAAGGCTGTTATTTTCGATCGAGCGAAAGACATCTGCGGCACTGCTCCTTCATTGGTGGTTGCTGACTACAAGTTCTTGGAGACATTCAATCGAGATTATGCATTCGATGAAGGGCTCATGGGAATGGAAGAGGATGAAAAGGAAAGACTAGAAAATGAAATTATTGTTAGTAATCTCGAAGGAAGTTCCCATGACGTCTTCTTGTCTTATCCATGTGGAAGCGAGGTTTACAACATTTTCTTCCAGATAACTGAAGCTTCATCAAAAGCCAATAAAGAAACAATTCAGACAAGCATCGATAAAGCGATCCAGAAGTGCAGCGACGACAAAACTGTGTTTAGTATGATGTGTGGATCCTTTATAGCTTCGGATACCATAGTCCGAGCATTTCCTGCCTTTCCTTTCCTCTACAGAGAAGATTTGAGAAAGATCTCATGTTGTTTATCATGTTCGTGGAAGATCTTGACAAGAAACGAACTTTTGAGACCAGCAGACCTTCAGGAATTCCTCAGAAAGAACGGTGTAGACAAACTTCCTGGGACAAATGCTAAACACACAAAAGCAGCAAAAAAGTTGTTTCATGACATTTTTACTCTGTACGTCTGTGCATCTTCTTCAATCGAAATTCCACGAAACCATAAGGAACACTTCGAACTCTCCGACGCACAAATGGCAAGGACACTATGTATTCTGACTCCAGAGCAGAAGGCGCTCGTTGATGAGCATGAGAGCTCCTCACCACTTCTCCTGGTTGCAGGAGGATCGGGCACAGGCAAAACCTTTGTTGTGAAAGAAAGAGCAAAGCGTCTTGCGAAGGAAGATCCAAATACTGAAGTGCTCGTGGTGAACCTCCCTGGGGGACGTCTAACGGACTACTTCCGGAGTGAATTTCAAGGTCTGTCATGAAATTTGTCTTGGTCTTTAAATGTCACAAGCTATTCCTAAAAGGGCAAGACATTTCTTCAAATCTCCGATTATTGTTTTTGCCTCTTAACTATCGCCTTAAATCTCCAAGTGGAAGGTTAACCTGAACAGTGCATGACATTGGGATTTGCATCCAACAGCAATGATGATTGTGTGAGGTTATGCTTTTACGTTCTATGCTAAGTCTATAGACTCTGAGATTGATGTATATACTATACTAGCTATGAACGCCCGGCACGGTTTACTCCATAAAATATTGATAATACTTTTGTAGCATGCCTTTTTGATTCTTGTGACTACAAATTGGGGAAAACCCCTTCGATCATTGGGATTTTTATCGTGAGTTTAAGCTACGTGACGTAGCTTTGTGTGACGTGATTTTCGACCTGATGTTTGGAATTTGAATCAAGCAGAGATTCTTCAGCTCAATACAGAGTTCTCAATACAGCGCCATCTATATCAATTATGTAAGAATCAGCTTTCTCTTAGCAAAATTGTGCGAGTTTACTCATTCTTCCCCCAAAACATAATAAACTCTAGTATCGTGGCAAAAAGTTCAGAAAACTTTTTGCAACCAAAATATGTGCCCCAAGGGCGTGTATGACAAAATGAAGAATTTCCTTGAATTCCTTAATCCGAAAACTATATAAAAACCCGTTCTCCTGAAGCATAAATCATTTGAAAACATCCCCAACAAAAATTGTGTCCCCAGGATATGCATCTGAAAATTTAAATATTCCTTGAAATCTGTACTTCAATAGGTACTGTCATATCCATTTTCTACTTTCCATTAATACGTCTTTGCTTTGTTTGCCTAAAGTGAAATAAATTATTTTAAAACGTCCCCCTGCATTAATACCACCTGAGGACATACCTGCATATACCGGCGCCCCATTGTCCATGCTAATTGATTCATTGACTAGCTTTCAAAGTGGCAAAAATGTATTAAAAGTTTGTGCCTATAAAAATGGGTGCTGAAAGGAATCCGGAAAATGTTTGCCTAAAATAGGCTCTGAGGCGTCTCACCTAAAAATTAACATTTTTGCTAAATCAGTTCTCGGAGAACTACGTGCCTACCAAGTTTCAATCTTATCCGTTTGCCCTTTTTGCTGGTGCAAACATATCTTTGGAAAAGCCAACGCAGCCAGAAACTGTGCCCAGAGGGTATGGCCCGCACAACTTGAAAATTTTCTGAACTCACCATCACCTCAGGTGTGCCAAGTTTGACCTCTTTATTTTTGCCCAATTTAGTAGGACAACTTTTTTTTAGAACGTCACCAAACAAAAATATGCCCCATGGCATGCATCCGAGACTTGAAAACTTTCCTGAATGCAGTCTCAGCAGGCACGCCCATGTCACGGTTCAACTTACCATGTTGGGTTGTTTGACTGAAGCAAAAAAATTATTTAAAACATCTCGCTTTGAAATTTATGCCCCAGGGGCACTTGCCTACAGAGTCTGCTTTTTTAAGATTTCGGGTTCCCAATAGGTTCTTATGTATCACGTTTCACCTTTCTATTTGTCCTTGATTCGGTAGGACAAAAAAAATTCATTGAAAACGTTACCCCCCAAAAAATATGGAGGCATGCATCCGAAATTTGATATATTTCCTGAACTCAGTGTCTCAGTAGGCGCGTCCTTGCCAAGTTTCAGTTTTCCATGGCTCTTCGTTTGAGAGACTTCAGTTGACTGAGTAAAAATATATCATTGAAAACATCTCCCCCTAAAATGGATGCTCACAGGGCATGTACCTCCAAAATCTGATTTTTTTCTGAACTCTATATCCCAAAAGGTAAATGTGTGTCAGAATCTATGTTTACGAGGGGAGGTGCAAATGTCCGATCATACTTTCGGAAGGTCTTGCGTAAGTCGGTTGTACTGTTTCATATTGATTCATTGATTATTTGCGACCTAATTCCATGTCTTTTCGAGCCCCCAGGAAGTGATGGAGATGAGAAATAGCCGCTCGCGTGAGCGTGGTCGGCCGGCGCCGCCCTCTTTCTCAAATGAACAGATGCGAACGATCATGTTGCTTTGTTTTCGAAATCGGAAGAATACGTTTCCCAAAAGTGGATATACCGCACGAAAAATGTATCGAGATCAGCAGCGATCATGTTAAGAAATGTGGAAAGAATAAAGTTTAAGAGGCAAACGCGAAAACCTGGTAATCTAATTTTTTACTGACTATGATGGAATTTTTGCACCTCCCCCGTATATAGGGTAAGGTGGGGATAATCGGTCACGACCTGGGGCTATTCGGTCAGACTAATACTAAGCTCCCCTATACTAAAACTTGATTCAAAACCTGATTGAGCCACTCGAAGTGGAGATGGATATGCCTCGCGTGGACCTGGTCAAAAAGGACACCTTCATGTTGGTGAGGATTGATTGAGGCCTTGGGGCAGTCAGCACCTTCGCTAAGTCGTGTATGCTCATGCCGACATCAACGTTGATAACGACGAAACTCTCGTCCAAGGCTACCAAAGCCTACACAAAAAGAAGATACACTTTTTTCCACGCGAGCGTGACATCAGCATGGAGTTCGAAGACATCATCGGCACCCTGAAGCCGCCGGAGACCAATCACGTGTCTTCTATGCGAGTCGAGTACTGTTTTGCGGGACGTGTCGACGTCCTGGAATGGTGAACGGACAACAAGGGATCGAAGAAAAGAAAAACAACATGTTTCATTCTGTGTATGCATAATATCGAAATTTTCCGATGTTTCATATAAATCAGTTCCAATTTGAAAAATTAAAGGGTGAAGTGGTCCGGATAGGCCTCACCATGCTTTGGGAAATTTTTTCTTTGTACCTGTTAGCCCCTGGAAACGAGCAGTAAAGCAAACACTGACATGGAATGCAATTGACTGAATAGGCCCAGGGGTGTGGGTATTCAGTCAGGCCGACCACATGAAAAATTATTTATTCTGCAAGCTATTTTCAGTAGGTCGGTTGCTGGACCGACTGGGATTTGACTGTATAAAAAAGTATTATGGTATGTTATTGCAGCCTTCAGGATCGTTGTGTTCTCAAAAATTGACTTTACATGCACATGTTCCTGGTAGCACATACACGTTGGGCCATCCTAGCGCTGATGCGAGGCATACATGGGCAGCCCACTGCTATGCGGGCCCACGCTCACTCACTTCCAGCCATCGTCGGCCCAACGTTGTGTGCTACCTGGGTTCTTGTTCCCTTTAATATACTTTAGAGACATCCGTTTACTGGGAGTCTAAACGTAGATGGTGCATGGCTTGTTACTGCGTTAAGTGTGCGATGTTCTGACTGACACGTTTACTGATATGATATTTATATGAAGTTTTGAGCCATTATGTTCCACTGCCACTGGCGTTTCTGTGAGAGTCTTGAATTGATCGCGACAGCCGAGAGCGTAGTCGGCCTGTGACCCCATCTGGACATATAACACAAGACGGCAATGCATTCATTAGTAGCATTCATTTAAAGGACAATCCAATTAGGCCATGTGGGGAAAGAGCTGGTGGTCCACCACATTTACTAGGTTGTGGGGGCATCTGCCGCATACCCCGCTGCTCGCCATCTTTGGGATCGCTAGGGGGCGGACACATTCATTACATGCAATCGCCTTAAGGAGATGACTGGCCTCTTGATCTGGTATTCCAGTCACAAAGTTATCACTACCGTTAAATAGCGCCTCCGGCCCGCTACCTTTCAGCTGCTTGGGAATCGTTCAAATCCTTTGATATTCCCCTTTTTCTTAAAGGAAAAAAATTATTCTACATGTACTCTGAGCTTCAGCATCCTAGTGTGGTCTAGAGGTTTTCTGTTTCAAGGATTCGTCCCCTTACTGTGGAAACTATCGCCCTCCCCATCTGTGGGATTTCTATCTATTTATCCCCTGTTTTTCTAATTAATTTAATTTTACAAGGAACTGAGAATGGCATTCGCTCCCCGCCCTGGCAACTGTCAAAT
Source organism: Darwinula stevensoni (assembly GCA_905338385.1). Taxonomy (NCBI): domain Eukaryota; kingdom Metazoa; phylum Arthropoda; class Ostracoda; order Podocopida; family Darwinulidae; genus Darwinula; species Darwinula stevensoni. Next base: position 42,454 of record CAJPEV010002032.1, read on the forward strand.
GCATGATCCTCAGATCCACAAGTTGTTCAAAGACGGAATTGGGAACCTTCTTGTAATTCGGGAAGTTCTTGCATTTATTCCGTTTTGAAACGATCAGAAATGAGTCGATAAAGAATGTTCATGACATGCTCAATTAGTTCTCGTACTTCAACTACTGCAGAAACCCGTGCACGAATGGGGTGCTCGATAAGTTCTTGACCTCGCCATAATGCAGTGACTTGTCATGAATGGTTTCAAGATAATTTTTCAACTTCGTTACCCGTTAACTAGTGGCAGGTAAACCTGCTGCAGACCGGGGGAAACGAAATGCTCTATTGCCGTGAAAGGAGTCACCATGATCTTCAGAGGCTGCCGTCCAAATAACACCGGAATATCTTCAATGAATGTTACATTTAAGGCTGGGGTGGGCAACAGGATTTTTTTTCTTGCCACAGGTGTAGCAGCTCGACCATTAAAATTGCCACACTTTGAATAAAACTCAAAATTTGAGTGAAATAAATGTATTTCACGATTCCAATGACACTGAGGGTTAATTACAAAGAATTATGCCTCAATTTTGTAGCGATTGGCGATCATGTTGCCCATCCCGGATTTAAGGTAATGCTAGCGTTCCATGAAAGTCTATGGGAACGTTCTATGCTTAAATAACCGAAATTTAGAGCGATCAAAAACAGCTCAATTTAGTCCTCCCTTGAACAATGTAAATTCATGTAAATATGTAAATAGGATGTGAATTCGATATTTCAAATAAAAGAAGATATTTATATGAACTTTTTTTTCCGGATTCATTAAAATGCAAGTAACGTATAGGATACTTTTTTTCATCTTTTGCATTGCATCCAGCCAAAGTAAAGCCCTGCTTCTGTGGCAATGGGTGAACGAGGATTATGGAGCCTAATGGCTTGGATCTTCCCTTTTATGGGAACTTCTGTTGGGCACGTGTGTAGCAATAGTCATTCTACGTAAACTTTCATCATATCCGCAGATATCTCATACTCAGGAGTCAGACACGCCCTGGAGTGAATTTCCTTCTCACACGATCAATAATGCACATTTAATCTTTTTGTTTCACCCTCCTCCCGCATGAAGCTGCCTTGGAAATTAAACCATCTTCCGTCTCTCTTTCGAGCCAGAGTTTAATGGAGACTCCTTGGCCTGGGTTCCCTCGCAAAACCGATTTGTTGAAAATTAAATGAATGTTCCCTTTTGGTTCATAAGGCAAAGATCGGTTACCGGGTGGAAGGTACTGAGGAATAATTCTAGCTCTATAAGGAGTTGGCCTGCTATATGCAACTACTTTGGCGTCATCCAATGCCCTTCAAATGCCACCGGTTTTGTGATAAAACGGCACCTTAGCTGAGCGCACCAAAGGTGCTCATCCGTGTATATAAGACGTCCATCAACCTCTTTGAACACAATTTGATTGTACTTGAGTGTTCATGAGCTACTTGGGCACGGTCATTTTGTAGAAATCCCGCAGGTCTCATTTGACCTGTGAATGTCATTGGCACCCAATCATGTGAATGGAGCATTGTGTCAACAAAGGCGAAGAAAAGGAATTTATAAAAAAAAATCCCAGAACCAAAATGGCAATACATCACTGAGCGCGACGACGTCATTTGTCAAACGTCTTTTCACCTATCATTCAACGTGGCTCCTCAGCACATCAATGGAGCATGGTTTTAAATGTCTGTTTTTTTGCCATCTGCCAATGCGACTGCGATACGGGAAAACCAAACAACTTTTGGAGAACTCCCGCGTTCGTTGGCTTTCTTGCGTCGTTCGTGAGCGCTTTCAAAGGACTGACGATGATGTAAGTAGTGACAAAAGAGCAGGTCATTATGCAAATTTCCGAAACTTTGCGTAGTTTTGAGGGATGGACCCCAAAGAGGAAACTGCGGTGATTGACTTTTTTGTGGAGCCGTGTGAACGTGAGTGGCGGCGAACTGACGAATAGCCCAGTATTACATCACGAACGCTAAAAATCCCTGGATTCCTATCAGCAACAGGAGACACTGCAGTGAGCGATGCCATCGTTCCCTTGGGAGTACAAGGGCAACTCCCGTTTCCTTGTTCATCCGAGAGATAGTGAGACGAGAGCGAATCTCCGATTTTACGTGAAAGTTGTCTCCCCTCCCATTTGTGAGGCCGATTAACCAAGTTCATTTCTTAAAGGTACATCCTCGGATGATAAGGAATAGTTCGGTCGAAACCCAAATTAGATATCTCGAAGCGTTTTGCCTGTAGAGCTGTCACACACACAAACACAATTGTTGCTCGACCTAGCTAGCAGTCAGGATCACGCAAGCTATATGTTTAATCTCCGGATCTTGGTTGCTTCGCAACGGAGATCCACCGGCTTGAATTACAATTCACCTTTCCCTTTGCCCCTTTAGAGCAAAGGGAAAAGGGGAATTCGCCTCCTTCTCCTGGGAAGGAGGCAAATCTGGGGTTGTTACCAAACGCATTCTGCTTGACAGAACTAGATGTCATTCTAGATGTCATTCTATCTCAATTTCTGATCTATCAAAAAATTATGAAGTCCACAGCGGAATGGCAAAGAGTACTTTCAGAAGTAGAAAAATTATTCTCCCAATACGAGATCATTATTATATCAGCGCCTCTTTAACATCAGCAGAATAAGGAAGCAATATGTTGCCAATATGTTGACGAGTTTATGCTGACACGATGTGACACATGCGCCTTATTTCGATTTCGAACTGTTGCTATTTAACATTGCGGTAACATTAAATCGATCTTTTGCTCTACTTTTTGGCAATATTGCTACCTTGAAATATCAGTTGTCGCTCAATGTTGCTGTGCCAAATCGGTCACCATGCAAAACGAGGACCCCTTTCCTCAACTTTCCTAGGCGCTTCTTCTTTATGGATTCGCACAATTTCCACACTAATGATGCACTGTTTTGTGATCGTATTGCTAGGGTACAAATAGTTTATGTGAATAATTCCCAAAGTGTCCAAGAAAGCGTCATTAGCGCAACTTTGCCTGCCGAGGTCAGAGTGTAAAACTTTCTGAATCGGTTCAAATTCTGTCGACTTGTGACCTGTCGACCCTTCAACACGGTTGAAAGACGGACCACATTCGGCGAACCCAGTGATCAAGGACGTTTCACACTCCCAGCTTTACGTGGAAGATTGTATGAAAATTGCCCATTGAGATATTCAACACCTACACTATTTCCCATGTTTTAATGTGTCTGTCCTCCATAACCAGTTATTCTACTGTAATTCAAGCTTCCTCTGAGGTCACTCCTAAAGGGCCCGAGCGAGAATAATACCAAATTGAATCTCGTCCTCGTAGGAAGGAAATAATCTGCCCACTTGACTGTGCTGTAGGAAGGTGACTGATCTTCATAAACATTCTGCCGGCATGAATGAAATGTGTGTGACGGAAAGTCTTCCCTAGATTAAAGTTTGTTTAACTTTCTTATAAAATTGCGATCAAATTTTAAAATGCCATTAGCACTCAATCATACGAGAATATAATTTCTCATCCGTGCGTCAGAAGAGCTATACTGAAAGCGTCTAATTAAAAGAGTAAAAAAAAGTAAAGGAACGGTGCGCTTGAGATACTATTAGTAAGCACTATTTCCTTTACAAAAAAAAACTATGGTCTGTAGCAGGCGGGCCGAGGACCTATTGGGCACCCCTCGCACGCACATAATGAAAAGCATTTGCACACATAACTCGCTGAGAAAACTAACATTCTAGTGAATGGGTAAGGGAATTAGTACGACTCTGCCGCTTTGCCAAAAGTTTAATTCTCTCATTTTTATATTTCAGAAAAGAATATCAAGGTGTTTGATGGTAGAGAAGAGGGAATTACTGAAGACCGAGAGGCCATCATTGCCTTCTTAGAGAAACAAGGGAAAAGGAAGCATGTGCTACTCGACGAAGTCCCCCTCACTCTCGGGATAAAAGGTCAAATGGATGAAACGAGTCTCTCCAAGCACTGGGAGGGCATATCCAGGCTCAAAGAACATGTGAAGAGTCTCACCTTGGCATTTCGTCCAAATGATTCCACCTATACAAAGGACATCGATCTCCATAGTATCAAGATCGCAGGCGTTCTTATGAACGTTCTGAACGTCGTAAAAAGAAACACCCGTCTTGTTTCGGAGTTATTTTTAGCTCTAGGCGACTATTCTCGCGCAATTTTTGCCTGTCAGGAACCTTCTGTTCGAGAACTCGAATTTTGTAATCCTAGTGAAGAATTCATCCCCACTTTCTGCTCCATATCTTCTTGTTCCCACGGGACCTGCGAGAACCAGATGAGATGCGAGATCATCAGATCCTCCCTGGCCATTTGGAAGATATGGTCTACCATGCAATATAAGCCTCTTTACGTAGTAGTAGACACTATTGAAAGAAGAAATATCCTGGTCAATACATTAAAGTTTGTCACTTGTGTCAGATTCGTGGACTCGTGCGGACGACACGGAGCATCGGAGAGTACATCGTTTCATTCCATTATAATTGTGACTGGTGATCAGTTTTTAGGTTATCATATGCATGACACCGTGCTTATTCTGGATCTGCCTCATTGCAAATGGAGGAATTATCTTCGCATGATATCTTCATGCCACTATAACATTATCATTGCGATGGGGCAAGATGCTCTTCAAACAGGAAAGTTTTCCCAAATCGAGCCATTACTCTCAGAAAAGAAATCTATGGTGGTCATTGAAAATATGACTGAGGAAGTGGATGCGTTCATGAGCAAGAAGTTGGAGAGTGCATGGGAGAAGGCAGCGGAGAAAGCTCTGCCATTTCAAATCGAAACGAATTTGTATAAAGGGGCAGAGAAAGCTCATTACCATGCTCAGGATACTCCGAAGTTGATCATCATTTTTGGACCCCCTTCCTCAGGGAAAAGCTTGGAATTGTTGAAAAGGATAAAAAAAACTAGCAGCCCGTGTGCATCAAGGCCAGAACCATGACGGGATCCTCTTGTTCCATATGGGAAGCCCTCTTAGTCAAAAAGTCTGCATTGATTATCTTGGTGGTTATGTGAACATGGTAGATGTTGTTCGAACGAAGCCAATGTCCCCCAAGGACATCATCAATCATGAACGAGTGAAGGATGCATTATGGAAGTATCAGGATTCCACTACCCATGTTCATGTAGATGATTATTCCATACAGGCAAAGGACAGCGAAGAGGAGAAGGAAAACTAGAAACGGGCCTTGGAAGAAATAACAGAGAAGAATATGAACCTGTCCCTTACAATTGTGTTCCAACCCCACTCAGAACGCGGTCGAGAGATCTCCATGAAGACCCTTATATCTTCTTTAGTAGCTATGCAGAACGTGACTTCACTCATGCCAAGACTACCTGTTCCTCGCTGCACAAGTCAGAAGTTTCTCGTTCATATCAGTAGGAATGAGACTCGCACAGCATTACAATTGGAGGCTAAGAGCCTCCCCACTATTTCCTTCTCAGGTGCCTTGGTCTACGGCCTGAAGCCAAAGTTTATCAAATACACGGGAAAATGCGAGGGTTCTCATTGGACTCGCAATTGCCAAGGAGAGGATAAGTGTGAACCTCTCCTGGGTGCCTACATTTGCTTCCGTCACTTTGAGACAAATAAAATGTGTGAAGAGTCTGTGCAAGTTTTGGTCTCGGATGCAAACTTGATGTCCTTTCTGCAAGAAAATAAGAAAGTTGAAAACCTGGAGTTTATTCATCCTGAAGATTTTCGAGGGTGCGAATCCAGTGTCTCCGTCACAGTGAACGTGGAGGATTCCTGGCTTCTGGAGAGCATGTCCAGAGCCCGAACAAACCTTTTCATTATCGACTGCCTCCCAGACCATCGACAAGTTTGGCGCACCATGCAAGAACAGGGACATGTAGAGAATGTCAATGCTGAAAACATTGGAATTGATGAAGAAATCCTTCTTTCCCTTGATGACATTGGGAACTTCCTGGTTCCACAGACACAAAGTGACCAGGTGACTTTTTCTGTTTATTTCTATAGGAGATGGTTAATTCTTTCACACGATATATGAATTGCAGAGAAATGCGTTATGTGAATACGTTCAATGATGCTTAGAGAAAAAGACTCGATACCGTGTCCTAGAGCACACGGAAAGCAAATCAGGCTTGCAAACTGCATGAACAGTTTTACAGTATTGGGGGTAGGGGGGAAGGGAATAGGGATGAAAATTATACTAGGTTGTAACGGAAGTTTTTGTGCATAAATGGAAAATTTATTTTAGCATCATTTTCAAAATATTCTTATTTATTTATATATGTATTTGGTATCATTTTGAAGTGCGTTTCGTGCCGCGTATAAATATGTGTTGCTTTTTTTTACAAATCGCTAATTTTATAATTTAAGAAATTACAGCATAATGTGTGACGAAAAAATCGTGCTTTGCGGATTGTTGCGTCATTACTGGAAAAAAAAGGATTTATGCACAAAACTTTCGTTACAACCTAGTATGACACCGTGTAGTCTTTCACCCGAATGATTAAGCCTACTGGAAAAGCAAAGGAAATATCGGTAACAAAGACTTTTGGTTTATTCCTCGATTGAACTCTATGAACATATGCATTATAAATATAACTTCCATGTAGTCATCGAGGGAATATTGTTCCGAGAATGGTCTATTAGTTGTTGGATTGCTCTGATGCACTTGATCCTCACACTTTGACTGCCAAGGATTGAAATGCGCAACCAACCTCTTATTGCCAAGCACTTTTCAGAACGACTGTGGAGATTCGCCGATCCGAACACGTCAAGACTGCTGGGACACAGTGGGCTGGGCGGGGGGGGGGGGGTCAGGCGATGATACGGGGTGGCGCAAAAGTCGCGCACCATAGGGTAAATCAAAGTGAATGTTCGAATCGTTTGTCATTAACTTGAAAACACTTTGTACACATGAACACATGATGTTTGTACATATCTTAAATCCACATTCTCGTCTTTAATTAATTTTGCAGCTCTCAGTTACCCGCAAAGAAAGAAACAATAATTAATGTTGCGTAACAGTAAAATCCCATATGGTTCGGGACTTTTGCGCCACGCTGTAGAGTGGCATAGGAACAAATCTTCAATGAAGACGCCTCCGGACAGCGTCTTTCAAGGAAGTGAACGATGTTTCCCTGATTTGAAGCCCAAATCTTTGGAAAATCAATCTCGCAATTCCAAATTGTTCCTTTTCCTGCAGCCAAGTAGATCCCGTGCGCTATTTTGTTCGTTAATTCCAAAAGTACCCATTCATGAAACACATTTAAAATATTTTCTCATTCGTGTTACTACAATTTGCTGAAAATAAACTCCCCACGGTTTTATTCCTAATACAAGTACCAACTTCTGGGAAGAAGCAGAATGGTGCCGTCTAATACCAAAAAAAAAGATACAGTCATGAAAAATCAGAAAAGTGCGAATTTTTCACCCACCCCAATAATGCATTATTTTTTCTAGGACATTACCTCACTCAGGGGTATAAGCCAAATAGAGATTAACGCAGTCGTTCATAGTAGAATTTTTGTTTGCCCCATCTGAAAAAATATAATTACATTTTCAGGAGTCTGGGTTCCTATATTTGTGGAAAATTTTGGGACAAATCTGAAGCACTGGAATTTTTTGGCCTGCAAACCCACTGCGCGGATATATAAATGTCCAGCCAAACTTTCGATGCGAAGCACTTCTCCCGCGCCAACTCGCCATATGGCGTGAACGGCAGCGGAAGTTCGCTGCGCCGAACACGCAATATGCCGTGAACGGCAGTCAAAGGGTTAAGGTTCCCTCAATAGGAAAAATCACATACTCGAATTGAGCGGTCGTGGAGGCCAGCGATCTGTTGAAACGGTGCGATTTTCCCCGAATATCGCAAGCACAACAGCCAAGGAGTATCTTGACTACGATTTCAGTACATATGATTTTTACTTGTGGGGAAACTTAAGGGTAAAGTGTAAAAGAACAATCCAAGAACAATTAATGAGTTAAAGGACATCACTACTGCAATTACCACCATTTCTGAGTAAGAATGGCAATCAGTTGTGCTGAATGTTTTGCCGCATCACTTTCAGTACATCATGTAATGCTGTAACCCTATCAGTATGGCATGTATACGTACTGTTAGTACTCATGTCATAAATAATAATAAAAACAATAATAATAATAATAATAACAATTCAGGTATCAATAACAGGTAATAATAATAACATTCACATGCATTTGCTCTTTTAGCCGCGCCACCCTGTATATTTTCATAACTGTCCCTGCTTTTGATCACAGCTTGGATGCGTCTGGTTACGACTACTGTAGATTTTGCATGACTTCGGAGTATTCTGTTGCTAATCAGACTCACCCATGAGTCTGATTAACGAATCAGTCAGTAGTTGCGAACTGTTGTTATCCTCTCAAAGTATTGGCAGTCACCCATATCCTGCACCGGTGACGCCATTGTTACATGGTATTGATTCGACTAATCCCAAGTTTTTCTGGAACACGAAATTAAAGAGATCTATACTAGCAATTTTGCTAAGTTAACGTTATGTATTTCTTGAAGTGCACGTAACATAATGAACTTCAGAAGCGTAAGTCGTTCAATGACCGACGGCATTTAGGAAACAATTCAGAGCTAATGTCCGTATTTTCTTCGAAGAAGGACTTGTCAAAATATAAAACCGTCTGTACAGGTAGGGCATATCTGCCAATATTTAGAATTGCATTAAAATACGTTAATACTTATTACCCTCGCGTTTGTGTAATATTGGAGTTGCCTGCAAGTAACACTTGTAGGCTAGTCTTCCTTCCAATTCAGTCAATACGCGACTTCTGCATATTAAGATATAATGCTCTTATCCTGCTGCTTACATCCAGCGCGTCCTACTCCCTACCGCGGGGGGAAATGGTCCTTAAAAGTGTCATGAAGGCAGAGATGTGGTTTAAATGGAAATTTGAGCAAACATGACACAAGGAAGCTTCGGTTTGCATGGCGTATGGGGAAGTTAAGCAGGCGCACGATGTCAACCTGAGGGGGTGCAAGCCGTACAATGCCCCTAGGCTTTTCGTAACCTTGACTTGAGGCTAAAGTAGAATCATGCGACGACCTATGCTCTCGTACACCATGTTTTTATTATCAAGATTCAACATAACCTCATCATTGAGGAAACGTGGAAATGTAGAACTCCTCATGAGATTGTGGCATGGGTTGCCATGTCGATTCAGAGATTGCTTCACAAGTATGTCCAGTGTCCCCATTCATCTTCCTTGCCCTACATTGACACCAATATTAAAATGTGTATCTGATATGCGCCTGTCCCACTACACTTTCCTCGTACAGTAGAAAGTACATAAGCAACATGTAGGGGAAAGTCAGGGAATTACGACAGCTTATGATGATGACGACGCCTCACGCCGTCACTTGTAACATGATACGTTGTAATGGTATTTTTATTTTCCCCTTCCATACCACTGCTGTAACCCAGTTTTGACAGAGCATTTCCTGTTTGCATAGGAATCTGGAACAGCATGCAAGAACTGTAAGATGTTTTCATCACTGGGGATGCTTCAAAGTTATGAAAGAAGAGGAACATTGGACATTCGAGATCACCT
>CAJPEV010002033.1:0-46124 GCA_905338385.1 Darwinula stevensoni
TGAAGAAAAACTAAAAAGCATTTTTAATTTTTATTCATTTGGGATCATCTTTGGTTGCTGCCAATACTTACTTATCATGTTCTCTATCTTTGATGGAATCATGTACAGTGGATAATGAAGGAGGACTCAAAAGAAAGGGTATGTGCTAAAAAAAGTTCACAAAAGAAAATAATCTGACTTAAATGTATTTTCCTTTAAAAAATTTTGAAAATCATGATCTTTGCCAACCTTGCAGGGAATGGAATAAACAATTCTGGATATTTTTGATAGCTTTATATACCTTGTATTTATATGCATTTACATGCATTCTTATAGGGTGATGAAAAAAGCTCCCCAATTTTTTATGGGAGAAACACAGTTTCATAAATACAAAAAAAAATTATAGATTGGTCATGCAATTGACATTGGATAGTTACAAGGTGTTGAGATGCATGTCAGTCTTTTTCAGCACCCCTGCCTAAATCATGCAATGCCCATTTACACTGTTTTACATTGATCATTCCACCTTAAATGAGCTAATGATCTGTGCTTGACCATCTCAGAATTCAGTGAAACTTGGCAAACAGATTATTTTGAGAATAGCAACAGAATAGATGCAGACAAAAAAAAATTAAAGCAGAGTACAAGTCTGTACTTCAAGCAGAGGCCAAGAAAAGTGAATTTAATTTGGTCATAGGGGTGCAAAATGGCTCCCAACCCCCAGATGCTAAATTCCTGATTACACAATTATTATGTCACCACCCTATTTTGACTGGCCATAACTTTTCAAGGGACACAGCTGATACTTGACAGAGAGGTTCATGAGTCTAAGAGGTTTTTTCACATCTGCAAGATGGTGCTATTGGGTTGGTACATAAGTCCTGACGGCTTTTTTTAAATTTAAATTTAAAAAATTCCCCTTAAAGCCTATAGCGCAGATGCCATACATACATGGCTGTGAAGCTGTCCTTTAAATTGGCATTAAAATGCAACTCTCTTGCATATTGTGTAAGGAAGAAAATGTCGGAGCTTCCCATGCATATTCGCCACTGTATTTTGTACGAGTTCGATTTCGGCAACAACGCAGCATCCGCCACTCGTAATATTTGTGCTACATATGGCGAGGGCGTGGTTTCTGAACGCACGTGTCAACGGCACTTTGAGAGGTTTCGTAATGGCGACAAGTCCATGGAAGATAAACCGCGGTCCGGGCGCCCAGTCGAGTGTGATATTGAGAAATTGCAAGCGCTGGTGCAAGGACAACCCGCGAGATTCTACGCGCGAATTGGCAGAGCAACTCGAGTGCTCCCACGTGACCATTGAACGCCATCTCAAGGACTTGGGCAAAGTGAGCAAACTCGGCACATGGGTACCCCACCAGTTGACACCTGACAACCTCCAGCAGAGGGTCAGCATCTGCAACTTTATGCTGTCGCAGTGGGACCGCCAGAGCTTCCTCCACCAAATCGTCACAGATGAGAAGTGGGTGCTCTACATCAACCACACCCGCAAGCGACAGTGGGTCAGCCGTGACAAGCAGCTGGAACCAGAACCAAAAGGTGACAAAGAAGGTGCTGCTCTCCGTCTTTTGGGATTTTCAGGGCATCATCTTCTTCGAGTTGCTCCCGTCCAATACCACTGTCACCGCTGATGTCTACTGTGCACAGCTGCAGAGGTTGCGAGACGCACTGCGTAATAAGTGTCCGGGACGAGGCAAAATTCGCCTACTCCATGACAACGCCAAACCACACACGGCGAAGGCTACTCGTCAAACACTGGAGAAATTTCGCTGGGAAATCCTGCCTCATCCGCCGTATTCGCCGGACCTCGCACCCTCAGATTACTACTTGTTCCGGGCGCTAGAGAAGCCAAATCACACACGGCGAAGGCTACTCGTCAAACACTGGAGAAATTTCGCTGGGAAATCCTGCCTCATCCGCCGTATTCGCCGGACCTCGCACCCTCAGAGTACTACTTGTTCCGGGCGCTAGAGAGCCATCTAAAGGAAAAACGCTTTGATGATCGTGACCAACTGGAAAAGGACCTGCGAACTTTTTCAAGTCGAAATCCCCCAAATTCTATGAAGATGGTATTATGGATTTGCCCCGGAGATGGGAATACGTTGTAGATAATGATGGAACATATGATGTTGATTGAAGTTCTTTTTTCAATAAAAAACGGAAAGTGAAAATTCCGACAAGACTTATGTACCAACCTGATACTTGCCTTCTTGTGAGGATACATAAAAGATGTAGTGTAAGCCTACAGAACCACGTCAGAAATGTTCACTGCCACCCTGCAGGATACGGTTCGAAGGGTTGCAGATTGAGTCCGATTCCATCCAGAAGTTCTTTGATTATGATGGTAACCTTTTTGAACCTAGAATTCATGTGTAAAGTGAATCTATTGTCCCGTATAGTAATCTTCAAAATTACAATATAAGTTGAGACGTAAATTACCTTAGATCATGAGAATATACAGGGTGGCAAAAAAAATGTTTCACATTTCAATCAGTTATAACTGCCAATTATTAAGGTATAGAGTTGAAACTAACGTGATTGAATAGACACTTTTGATAAGTATTTTTATCACTGGAGGACGTGTTCCAAATGGTCACCTCTGCGTTCCACACAGGCTCTGAAAAACGCTGGCGCAACGTTTCTGACAACTCTTCGCAAGGTATCACGACTTATGCCGGGCATAACTTGTCCCACAGCCTGTTGTAATTCTTGTACGGTGTGAGGGCGGGTAGCGAAAACACTGTCACTAAGATATCCCTGAAGAAAAATACCGACAGGAGCCAATGCTTTTCTTTGGGGATTTTTCTGGGGATATCCATTGGCCTCCAAGATCTCCTGATCTAAGGGGCCAATAGATGTTCCCTCTCAGACTGATTAAATGTCCTGGTAATCTTTTCTTGAGCCATTCAATGAAAGGAATGGCTGTATGTGCCCGAGCTCCATCTTGTTGAAACCAAATGACGTTTGTTAGACGTGCTCTTTGTAACTTTGGCCTCAAAAATGTATTCTACATGTTTAGGTGGTTTAGGTCCTCTCGAATGGTCGAATGCAATTATGTCGAATGATCACAAACGTCGAACGTCCTTATGGTCGAAGACAAAAATGGCAAAGGGCAAAATCGTAAATGGAAAAAATGTCGAAAAACACTTTTATTGGGTCGATGGCCACATCAAGACAGAGAGTTAGTCAAATGCCATATTGCTTCAAAACTTGACTGTGAAGGCTAAACCTCTCAAGAAATCGAGCAAAGGCCTCAAACCATACTCTTCTGTTGTCTTCTTTAGGTTTATATCTCTGGTAACATCACATTCCTTTCGTTTCGTAGTGATTAGCCCCTTTCCCGCTCAATCAGTCGCTGTTGAACTGCTCCTCAGCGAAGACGTCCAGGAAATGGAATATAGTTGGATAATGTCGGCAAATCAAACTGTTCCCTAATTTGTTGTGCCATCCCTCAACGTGGTTACTGGTGCGAGGCACGTCTCTGAGCACTCTGTTCCTCAGATCCCACGATTTTGGTGGGGACATTGCTTCCTTTTGTGGTCTGCCTCAGGGGTGCTCCCCATCTAAGAACGTCTCCTGGAAGCACACAGTGATAGGTTCTGTTTTTTTTTTTCTCAAGTTTTTCGCGGCATAAATGGTGGAAAACTTGAGAAAAGTTGTCAGAAACGCTGCGCAGCGTTTCAGAGCCTGTGTGGAACGAAGAGGTGGCCATTTGGAACAAGTCCTCCAATTATAATTAAAAAAAAACTTTTTTAGTTTCTCTATTCAGTCACGTAAGTTTCAACTCCATACCGTAATAAATGACAAAGTCATAGTTGATTGAAGTGTAAAACATTTTTTGTTGCTGCCCTGTATTTTCTTCATTCTAGGTTAAATTTGCACACAGTTGTATCAACAACCCTGTAGAATAGGAGTATAAAAAAGAAAACTCATAATATGTTGGAGGGAAGATGGTGGTGGTTGCGGGAGAGAGGATGAGCAGCCTCTCTTATCGCTCCAAATATAAATTTTCATAATGTACTGGGAGTCTCAAAATTCCGGACAATTCTGTTACGTAACCCCCTCTGAATATTGCTCAGTACCTCCATACTTATTTTGGCACACCTCTATATTAATTATTGGCGATTCCGAATGTTCTCCTTCAGTTCGTCAATGTTGCGTGGTCATGAGTTATAAACTACTGATTTCAGATGTCCCTAAAGGAAAAAGTCCAATGGGGTGAGATCCGGACCTTTTCTTCATTTTTATTGTCACTCATTTTCTTCAATTATCTGAAATTGAAAGAAAGTTTCAATCAACCCCAAATACCTGAGTCCGGACTTTTGAGACACCCTGTAAGTTTTAGGATGGATATATCTTGGCATATGAGGGTCATTCAATAAATGAAGCACGTAACTTCTAGCATGGTCGAGGGAGTATCAGGATGGAATGCAGCCTAATTTTATACATTTGTGCTACAATACCTGAAAGTCTGATGAATTCCTCATTCTTTTTCTACATGGTGTCCCATTTACATCTAAAATATTTATTTTTGTAATAAATCAGGACTGAACAAGGTAATGCAAGCTGTTATTATGTCAAAGTGAAGTACAAACATGGGAGATAGTCACACCAACTACCCCAGGTATCTTAAAAATCTACTTTAAAATCTTATCTTAAAAATTAAATTCTTTAAAAGCTATCTTTCACAATTGATGCATTCCTTGCATCGAACCACTACATTGTTCATTACTCTTATCAGTGTGTCTTCACCAATAGCAGTGATGGGTTCATTAATCATGATTTAAAGTTCATTTCTCTTCTGGATGCGTCTTATAAACTTAGCTCTTCAATAATCCCCAGAGAAAAAAAATCTGGTACAGGATTTTGACATTTTTTATGCAACAGTTTGGGGGAAGGATTATTTCTGGGTTTCATCACTGTTTCATGGTCATCCCGATCCTCAGACCTGTTCGCACTGGATATTTTCTCTGGGGATTATTGGAGCACAAAGTCAACTAGACACGTCCCAGAAGTGGAGATGAACTTAAATTCATGATTAATGAAGCCATTGATACTATTGGTGAAGACACACACTCATTACAGTAATGAACAATGTAGTCGTTCAATGCAGGGAATGCATCAATTGTAAAAGACAGCATTTAAATAATTTTTGAAGGCATAGATCTGGGATAGTTAGTGTGACAATCTCCCATGTTTGTACTTTACTTTGATATAATAACAGCTTGCAGTACTTTGTTCAGTCCTGATTTATTATAAAAATAAATGTGTCAGATATAAATGGGACACCCTGTAGGTAGAATAAATTACCAAGGGATGTTGGAGAAATGAAAAAAAGCTGATTTTGTCTCCAGTAGTAAATGCATTCTCCTTGTGGATCAGACCATCAGCAAAGAATACTACAGGACCTTTGTCAGAAATTATGGCCAGCGATCCAATAAAGAAGTCTCAGCTGCTCAACAGCACTTTAATCATCCTTCACAATACCTCTCCCAAGTTTGGCATTGTTCCAGAATTCCTCAATGACTTGGGGTGAAATATGCTACCTCCCCCTGCTTACAATCTGGACTTAAGTCCCCTAAACTTTGACCTAATTCCTCAGATGAAAGAATCCCTTTATGGCAACCGTTCCCACTATCTAAAGGCCCTCAGTGCAGCTGTGGACATGTATATGAGAGACAGACAATCCAGGCTTAGTTCAAGGCATTATAAAATCACCAAAATGATTTAATTCAGTTATTACCAAAGACTGGGAATATATTGAAGGCTTCTAAAATTGTAAAATTACTGTGCATTATTTACTGAATATATATGTCATTTTGGAAAAGGGCTCTGCATCTCTAGGCTCACGAAATGGGGAACTGTATTACCTACCCATGAATTTGCTGAATATTAAATTAGTCTTACTTGAAAGACAGTAAGTTAACTCAGTTAACTCTATGAATGTATGCTGTTAATTGGAGGCTTGCATTGCAGACAGAGGTGGCCACATCACCTCCTGAAATGGAAGCATTGGACTGAGATACTTGTGCATGCTACCTGGTGGTGCCATTTGTGGGCAAAGGGAATGATATTGGTTCTTGCTCTGCACATGCACAACATTTGGTAGCACTGAGATGGCTTCTTCATGGTCTTGCAATTTAAATAGTGGCCAGTGTAGGATAAACTGTTCAGCATGTGAGAAAAGTCTTGTGGACATCACACTTTTGATATTAGTTTTATGACTTCCTTTCAAAATAAATTTGTCTTGTTACCTTCTTAACCTTGTCTTGGTTTGAATGTATGGTTATCTTATTGTGTACTAATCAATGATCAATGATACGATGAAACATTTTTTGAAGCATTAAGGAAACATTCAGATGGGTAAATTTTCTGGAGGATAAAAGTTATGAAGAGTTGTTTCTTTTCACCTTATTGTCCATTACTCTCCCTTTATGTGATAAAATAAAACATCAGCATCATATTGACAGCACCAGTCTCACTAGAATTCATTTGACCTTATCAGAATGCATCATTTCAATTCTGGCATGAGTTTATGAAATCAATACCCTGATGTGCCTCTGCAGATTGTGTATCTAATAGTACAATGTGACAAAGTTCACATTACTTTGACAAAAAATTAGACATTCATGTCTCAAAAGCACAAAACACAATCAGGGCTTCTTCAAAATTTTTTAGACAATGGGATTGCTAATGGACTTTCAAATGGTTTTCCAGGGGCACATGTGTCATCATCTTATTTAGCATCATAAATGCAAGAAAGGCTATTTCAATAAGGATTTCAGTGACATGAGTGTAGTGATTTAGCAATGAATACATGCTAAGACTGAAACTAGATTGATATTATATATTATTTGGCTCTGGGATGACAAACTTGGCTTCATCACTGTCATCATTGTCATCATCATCATCACACAAGTACAATTGGAAACACAAACTCATTGAAGAAGGCTGAGAGTATACCATAGGTAGTATCCCAGAATTTTTGTCCATTCCCATCATCTCATGTAACAGAAAACACCATAGGCCAAGGAACACAGGACCCCTACTTATGCAGAGAATAAAGTCATGCAAAAAGCAACAAACCACTATAACTCTTGTAGTTTCTGAAAGGAGTTTGAGTCCTTCATAGATGCAATCTTGTTTGTAAATGCCAAACCAATCAGATGTAATTTGGAGTCTGCACAATTAACAAGCACACAGCTGAAATAAAATATACTCACACAACCCACAGCCCCTTCATGACAATAGATAAAACCCAGATGTACCCCATATGCAAAATCAAACCACTGCAAGCACGGGAAGCCTTTTTAAGATGCATTCTAAAATGCAGCTGAGAGAAAAAAAAAAGCAAGGAGGTGCCACATAACCATTCCTGAGGGGGGGGGGGGGGGGGGGGGGAATGCTACAGCACAATGCAAACCGGTTGCAGTGAGTCACTCAATACTGATTTTGTGTCAGTTGATGCATCACAGTATCACCCTTGAAAGAAAAAGATCCCAAAAATGAATAAGATCTTGTGAGGGGTTCATTTGTGTCAACTAACAAAAGGGGATATCACCTCAGGGAATGAAAATAGCAATTACAAAAACATAACTTATGATGAGATATGAACTTAAAAATGCAAGAGGAAACCTGAATGCAAAGCCCTTCTGATTTGCAACATGGAATGGCCTTGAAAGGATATGCAAAACCTCGATACTAACACTATTTTTCAAATTGATACAGAAATTTTCTTCTTGAAGCAAAACCATAACTCAACAATTAATTAGAACTTACTGATTTCCTGAAGCCTCAGATTTCAGACCAATTACGCAAAAGGCAAAAGCATTTCCTATCTCAGTAAGCAAAAAGCAAAAAGAATTTACAGTATCCCATGCCCTTCCCCATTCTCCTAAAAAAAATGGAACAGCCAAACCAGACTTCCTCTGAATGCTGGTATGGATGAAAGGAAAAATAAAAGTATTCTGATGGTGTTGAACTACTACACAAGAAGGTTCAAATGAGCTTGCACAAAGAAAACAAGCTGTCACCCCTTGTTACAAAGGAAGTTCAAAATAAATCATTCTAGAAATGATATTCTGTGCATCTGCAAAAGATCACACAAGACTCTGAAAGTGAAAATTCCTTCACAACAGGTAGGTGCAAGGTTACAGTGATGTAAAGAGGTACTTACATTATGGTGACAGCACTAAATTTCCAAGGTATCTCACTAGCCAATACAAAAGGCCTACAAGCAAATGATGCTATTCCCTGGGTTTGAAAGCCTTTCTCATTATTCAGAAGGGCCTCACAATGTCTGAAAGCCAAATGTTTCACCTTGGAGGAGTACATGAGAAGGAAGCACAATCCACATAAGGATTTTGGCTACTCTCGATCTGTTCTCAGCAAATGGCATGTGACTTCACCACTGTGATTGAATAATGAAAAAAAGGGAAATAAGCACACTTTTGAATCTTCCGTTTGCACTACTACGGGGCACAGCTGCACACCATGGGGGAGGGGAGAATGAAGTAGTTAAGTCAAAAAACTAGCTTGGTTTTTCCATGAAGTACTAAAAAACAAAAACAATCAAAAAGGCAATACAGTGGGGGGGGGGGGGGGATTTCAACTGCCCAGCTGGTGTCCTCAACATAACAAAACTGGAAATGATCTGAAAATAAATACTGCAAAGAGACAAAATTGGAGGATAGAAGTTTTGTGCAATCCATCAATTATAGAATTGGTCATGGGAAATGCTGACATACCTGCAGCACTAAAAATTATTGCAAGCATCAAAAGAGAATCAGTCTTTGAAAAGGGGCCTGATTTGAAATGAGAAACTTGAAAGAAAGCAGTGAACAATCAAGACATCAACCCAATATTACATACATTTCCCTGCCTACAAATGATTAATGAAGTGAATTGATTCAAGAGAGACAAATAGGAGTCCTGTCAACTTGAAGATAAAGAGCTGAATATCACAGTGATTGCACCCGTGCCTCTTCAACTCCATTTATCTGTAAGGAAATTTTTTTTTAAATATATATTTTCATGCCCATCAGAATGTATTAATGGTAACCTCTGCAGAGAAATCTCACATTTTTATCAAAATACCATTGCACAACAGAAGATGGGATCTGCTAATTATGCTGATTGGAGAAGGAACCCCAAAATTTTTTTTTTAAATGCATACTCCAAAAAGAGAAAGGTTGATTCCATCATAGGATGCAAGAGCCATCAAAAAGAGTGTATGAGCTTTGTATGTATGTTAAAAGCTATGCCAACATCTCTTGGCAGGACTTAGATATGAAAACATGATTATGAGAGCAGAATTTCCACAACGCACCTAGTGGGAAAAGGTTTCTCAGCCTCCAGAGAGACTGAGATCCCCAAGGCTTGGGAGACGAGGATCACGATCTTTGGAGAAATAGTGGGGATTCCTTCCCCTGATGGGCAATGGATGTGCCTCTGTGTTGAATACCCATTCATCTAGGGGTAGGAGGCTGTCATCACTGAAGAGCAGGTACAGGTACTATAAGAGTAAAAAATCATGATTAGTGAAAGAAAAAAAAAGATGATATGGCATAGCTTTAGGAAGGAGACATTAGGATCCCTCCCAACCATACAACAATGAAAGCAAACCCAATAAGCAAGTCAATAGTACAGCATAGTCAATAGCAGTACAGTCTTCAGCCTGAATTATTGTCATTTAAATTTTGATACAATATGAACAAAATAAAAGTACAATATTTCAGTCATTTCTTCACCATCCTCCCTGTCAACGTCTTAATTCATAGAAGCACCACAAGGATTACATTTAAGCTACTTCCCACAAGGAGTGTCTCCTGCAAGTTTCAAGTCACTGTTCATCTCAGATGCATGCAAATAACAATCATCTTATCTTTGCATCAAGCACTAAGATTCCAAGGAAACTGCTCTTCAACAGCAGACTCTTCTGAAGAGAAGCTTATGTTGTACCACAAAAATTCCTTTTTGACTAATCTTTTAGTAGATATGACTAATTTTGTGAATGATTGACAATTTGAATTGTGGATGATGGTGGCAACATGGGAGCCAAGGGAATCAAGAAGAAATTTTGAAAAGGGATGAACCGATAAGTGATGAAATGAAGGCTAATTGCATGTCCATCCTCACCTTGAGGGTTTCAGCAAGAAAGAAGCTCTGTTGGACATCATCATGCATGGGAGGCACCTGATAAACATCCTTGATCCCTGAATATCCTGAACCCACTCGACAGTGCTTCTCCAATGCCTGGTAAGAGTTCAAGAAATTCCTGAAATTCAAGACTTCACACCATAGGGTCAAGTTAAACAACCTATAAGACCTTCAAATTCCAATGGTCACATTTAAGGCATCCACATGGGTATCTGGGATGCCTCTTAGAAGTTCTTTAAATTCCAGATGGAAGGCAATGTAATTTCTATCTGGTTTTTCATTTTTATCCTGTTCTTTTTCCCAATATCACAATTAAAAATAATTTTGATCCTACTCCTATCCAGTCATCAGTTCCAGAAATGATAATATTACTTTGATATTAGCTTGGCATCAGTCAAAAAATTATATAATCTTGCTCTTATCCAATCATCAAAGATATGCAGTCTCTTATATCTTACTCATGCCCTTCTTTCATATTTAGCTTCTTTTTCCCTGCACTCAACCTGGGAACAAGTCCAGAAATACTGATCATCAGGAATAAATTTTAAATGGAAGTTAATTACATCATGAAAAGAAGAAGAGAATGTGCTTAGGCTTAAAAGAGATTTTGATTATGATTCTGATATTCATATAACCTGACAAAAATTAATTTAAAGTATTTTTTAAATTGCCATATACAGTCTAAAATTTAAATAATATTTCAAAACCATACCATTTTTGTCTCATGCCTATCATTTTATAGTCTTATCTATTCATTGTTGACTAAGATTTAAAAACATTTTCATTGTGGCTCTTTTTTTTTCATAGAAGACAGAAATTACATCAAATGAAGATAGCTGTCTAGATGGTAGAGAAGTAAAGTATCAAACAACAGGCAAGACCTTCAATATCCTTCTAGGTCCATTGAGTGTGCAGTGCAGGCATGATTAACTCTTTCACAGAAAAAATTCATAACACAAAAAAAGTTTCAGACATTTAAAAAGAGGTTAGTGGCTGAATTAATTTTTTAAATCATCATTTTTTTTTTAAATCATCACATGGTAAACTTAAGGTAAAATTGAAGAAAAGAAATTCCAAGGACCCAAGAATTCACCAGCAACTATTTATATTGGGCTGGAAAGAAAGTCTTGCAACACTCTGCACAAATTTTTCAAAATTTTATAACTTTATTGAAATGTAATTTCAGTCTACAATGTAATGACCATTGTTGTCTATGACATGTTCCCAACGCACGGGTAACTGCTCAATGCCCTTTGCCCAGAACTCTGGTGACTGGGAAGCAAAGAAACGGCCAACATCATTTTCGAGCTGTGCTCGATCATCGAAGGCCTTGTCCCGCAGGAGGGACCATTCTTGAGGGCCCAGAACAAGTGATTGTCGGAAGGGGCCAAGTCTGGAGAATAAGCTGGATGGGGTAGAACTTCCCAGCCCAGTTCCGAAATCGTCTGGTGAGTCATCTTTACAACGTGTGGACGAGCATTGTCATGCAGAAGGAGAACTTTGTTGCGTTTGGGACACTCTTTTTGAATGACGCCAGCCAACTTCTGAAGTCGAGCAGCGTAGACGACGGCAGTCACGGTGGTACCGGTTGGCAGGAGCTCATAGTACAACATTCCTTCTGAATCACACCAACAGCAGAGAAGAACCTTATTCTCGTGGAACCCTGGTTTTGGTTCGTGTGGCGGCAATTCTCCTCGTGGAAGTCACTGACTCTTGCGAGTATGGTTGACGTAGACGACCCAGCTCCCATCTCCAGTAACGATTTCCTTCAGAAGGTCCTTTCTGTGCGGAAAAAGGAGCAGTGATTCACAGACATTGACACGGCTTTCTTTGTCAGAGTCGCTGAGCTTGATGAGGGACCCATGTCGAGTTAACCTTCCGATAGCCGAGGTCGTTCAGATGGTTACCGATGGCCATATGGGTGACCCCAAGTGTAGTCGCCAATTCGCGAGTGGTGGCGTTCAGCTTCGCGTTGAGGGCGTTCCGCAGGGCTTCGTCATCGAATGTAGATGGACGTCCTGAGAGTGGTCCATCTCCGAAGCTGGTGTCGCCAGATTCCAAGCGTTTGAACCATCTAGATACCGTGGAATAGTGGACGTCGTTGCCCTTGAATGCAGCGCAGATGTTTTCCGCGGCGGCTCACGCAGAGTGTCATTGTAGGAACTCGCAGTAGACGATGGGGCGAAGAGTTGCTTCTTCGATCGGAGCCATGTCTGCAAACTAATGGCAGAAGCTGCCTTATATACCCCGAGGGCAGAAGCTTCGAGAACATTCCAGCATATGCAAATGCAAAGCCCCGCCCATCATTCCTTTGAAAATTTGATAAATATATTTAGAAAGTTCCGTTTTCCTGATATCAAAATGATTCTCAGAGCTCTTTTGGATAAATTGGCGTAGTAGAAACCTAACGCGCCCAGAGATGTGAATCTTCCATTCCAAAAAGACTTTTGGAGGAATTCCGGCTTTAAAAGATGCACTTTTAATAAACTTGTCTAAAGCCATCTCAAATTGTGAAAAGAATTCCTCCTTATTTAATTTCTTGTTAATTCTATATTTACTGCCTTTTCCAAAGAGAGCCCTGAGTTTAACATTTTCGATTATGCCTAGGTCGCCAGTAAGAATGTGCCCATGATGCCTGTCAGCATAGCTCCTATACCTATCATCTACACACGTACAAGGTAAGCCTTCAAGTGAGGTCAAATCAAGATCTTGGACAAATGGCCTATAATTACAAACAAGCCTACTAAAAGGCTTCTGTAGGCTGTAGGAGACTCTGGGATAAGTATCTTTAATAGGAAATTTGCTTCTGGCCTCTGAACTACCTAGTATGGTAGACTCGTTCCGCAGTCTGGAAGAGAAAGGATCCCCCACCTACGCGCTCGTGAGTAATCACAAGGCTTAGGAGGGGGTCGTCTCCATTTGTAAGCAGCCGAATAGCAGTTCCGATGGTCACCCGATCGTGCAGATGCCTTACTCCCAGCAGGCCTCTCCCACCCTCATCCCGTGGAAGGTATAGACGCTGAACGGAAGATTTAGGATGGAGACTACGATGCAAATTCATGGTTTTCCTGGTCGCGCGATCCACGTCTTCCAGTTCTTTCATGGTCCAATGAAGGACACCAAAGGTGTAGACGAGGACAGGGATTGCAAAGGTGTTGGTGGCCGTCACCTTGTTGCGAGAAGAGAGCTCTGAGCTCCATATCCACCTTAGGCGACGCTTGTATTCCCTATTGATGGCCGATTTGATGGTACTCACCTCCTGGGACTGCCGCTATGGCACACCAAGTTTGGTGTATGTCTCTTCCGCACTTAGATGGTGGATGACAGTTCCATCAATCAGGTCCACGTCTTTGCCCATGTCAACTACCCTGCCCATCCTCATCTCCAAGGAGGCACATTTGTCTATCCCAAACTCCATTCCGATGTCGGTGGAATAGGAGTGAACTACTGAGAGCGCATGATGGAGACCCTTCTCAGATGAGGAGTATAGCTTTAAGTCATCCATGAACCACAGATGTGTGATACGCAGCCATCCAGTTTCAGCCTAATACGTTTCCCTCATGACATCTCCCAGGATGGAGTGGGACTCCTTCAGGGCATCTCGCTCTCTCAGGATGGAAATGAGTCTTTCCTGCTTCCATTCGATGTATCTGGCTACTTCGCACGTCGTCCGTTTATAGGCCTCGAGTTCGATCAGTCCCCTCTCTCCCTTGCATCTCGGAAAGTAGAGTGTTTCAACAGCAGCCTTCGCATGGTGGGTGTGATGCATAGTCAGGAGTTTTCTGATCCGTTGATCGATGGCTTGGAGTTCCGTAGATTACCAATTGATACCTCCGAAGCTGTAGTTAAGGTCAGGGGTAGCAAGGCTTTTGAGGGCAGAGATCTTGTTTTTGCCGGACAGCTCGGTCTTCAGTACGAGACGGACTATGCGTTTGTATTCAGTCGTCAGTCTCCGGTTTATTCGTTTGACAGCCACGGAGGAGTTCTCTTCCACACCAAGGTACTTATAGGTGTCAGGGGCCGTAAGCTTCGGAGCTTCGGTCAGGGGCCGAGTCCTCACCCCATAGGGGTGAGGACTCCGCGGTGGATAGAGAGTTTCGCGCACTTGTCGAGTCCGAACTTCATGCAGATGTCTTTCGAGAATATGCTGACGACGTTGAGAAGGGTTTCGAGCTGTTTCTCGTTGGAGGCGTAGAGTTTCAGGTCGTCCATGTAGAGAACGTGGTTCATGCAATGGTCTGCATTCTTCCCCTTTCCTACGTAATAACCAGTCAGTCCGAGCTAGCTCAGTACTGAGAGTGTTGNATGTAGAGAAGGTGGTTCATGCAATGGTCTGCATTCTTCCCCTTTCCTACGTAATAACCACAGTCAGTCCGAGCTAGCTCAGTACTGAGAGGGTTGAGAGCCAGACAGAAGAGTAGAGGAGATAGCGTGTCGCCTTGGAAGATCCCGCGTTTGATGGAAATCTCGCGTTTTGTCAGACTCCACTCTGACAACACACAGGAGTAGGTATAGGAGAATTTTTGTATATAGCATGGTAAAATCCCATGATCTGATGGATTTGGCTGTTTTAATAATATTGATATTTCTTACAGCTTCCAGAACTCCTTCATTATTTTTTATAATCCAGTTTTCATGGACATTTTGAGAGGAATAATGGAGCTCATTCATGAGCTGACCTAGAACCTCATTCACTCGAATTGAGAGATTTCTGATGCATGCTGACTGAGCTGGTGATGAACCGAAATTTTATTGGATTTTTATTAAATTTGGGGTTTGCCAAAAGGAAAGGTATTTTTGAACTCTTCGAGCCTATTTTTATTCCTTATTCTGAACAGGCACTAAAAACATTCTTTCCTGCATTTTTCAAGACTCATGGTTTGCTCTTAAAAGGTAGGGATGTTCAAATTTTCATTTTTCAGTATTTGGCTATATAAACTCTAGTAAATGAAGGCAAAACTATTGCTGGCCTTATCTACAGTGACGACCACAACATTTTTGTGTATTTCCAGTAGGAGATTTTTTTTAATTTTCTGTTAGAAATATCTGAAAAGCCTTTGGGGAACTTGACCCGAAAACTTCCAATTTTCTCTTTAAAAGCTTGAAAAACTTCTATCCTCTTTGGATGGAAAAAGGCGTCATAGGTTCCAGTTTGAAAAGAAACTGGAGAAATTTGAGATTGGATATACGTGTTGATTTGCTCGTTTATTCCTCCTTGCTGAACCTATGATTAAACCGATATTTTGCTCCTCGTAGGAATATAGCTTTAAGTTCTCTATTGTTTAGAATATTTAAATCTCCTGTAATAATGTGTTCATGATTTCGGTCAATAAGCAAATTATATTCTGGTTCCTTGCAAACACAGGGTAGTTCGCTGATGGATAAAAGTGTTTCAAGTTTTTAAAGACAAAATTGAAAGTTTTGGTTCTGTAAAAATTACTATCTCATCTCATCTCATGGGAATCCCCGAAAAATCAGTTGAGGTTGCGTGTCGCAATGCCAGCATGCGCTGATCGGCAGTGCTTCTACGTTTAACACGCTCAGGTTAGAAGAGGGAAACGTCCTTTTTTCGATAAGGAACTGCATTACTGTTTCGCTTTTCTCGCATGCTACATCGGCACAGAAATTTAGATAGCCGAAAATATAGTGGGGAAGGAAATTATCGATCTTCGTGGGGCGAGCAAATCCCCGTTTTCACGTTCTTTTCCTTCTTCCTCTACCATTCCCAATATTTCTAGTGGTTACTACTCGTTAAGAAGAAATGATCTGGTTAGCTATATTGGATGATTAGAGGAGGAATTTAACTTTTTGTTGTTGTTCGGTCGTTATTAAGTAATTATTTAGTTTTTCATCGGAAACTCCAAATCCTTTGCAGTAGCGTTGTCAATCATCTCTGAATATAGCTTCCTTTTTATCATTTAAGGTGAAAATTAGATTGAATCGCGACTCCTGTGACGTTTAAGCCTCACGTTTCCGCGTTTTTCAAAGTAGTGACGATCTGGAAATCCAGTGTCAACGTCCAATGCTAAACACAAGCGCCTCGCCGACACCGTGGCCAAAATTGCCAAAGACAACCAGGAGATGAAGAGGCGTCGCTCGTCTGAGGTGGACGAATTGAAAGTGAGATTAGAGTGCAAGCGTAGAGATGAGAATCGCCTGCAGCAAAAGCTCAAGCAGCTTGACGCCCACATAAAGACCCACGAAACTCAGTACAAAGACGAATTTGGGCTGCATACAAGGCTGACATTGAAAAAGTGCCGAAAAGGAACCGCATACCATCTATACTAAGTGCAGTCTCTGACGGGCATTCGATCCCGTCCCAACCTGCCCACTGCCCATTGCCCATGCAATTTGGGGGGAAAAAGCGTTCCTATCTATGATGGCAGTTGTCCAGTTGTCCACATGCACAAATAAATCCTGCCTCTTACCAGAACTCTTAACAACGAGCATTCCAATTGCCTTCATCGAAAGCTAAGTGTGACATGTTGACACGAAACCTCCGGTTGGTTAACATGTAGGACAGCAGACGTAGTGTCTGCTGCACCGAACAATGTTAGACACTTTCAAAGCAGACTCTCGCGCCAAACAGTGACGTGAGCGGCGGAGAGGTCGATGAACGAGACTCCAGTTGTGAGTTTGCGCTGGAAGCCAGTCTCAATAAAGGTGGTCAGCGCGAGTACCTGGTCGCAGGTGCTACAGGTCGGTAGGAAGCCAGCTTGTTCAGGTGGGATGTGTGCTTCGACTATATGGCACAATCTGGCTAATAACAGCCGTTCGAGAAGCTTGTAAGCTGTACACAGCGATGAGATAGGTCTGAAGCTTTTTCGGTCGTGTGGAGGCCTGCCAGGTTTTGCAATGGCAATTATTTTCGATTGTCTTAGGTATTTTTCCTGAGGCTTGGATGCTAGAGAAAAATGAGGCCAGCCACTGTCGTGTATAAGGCCTTAGGTTCTTCAAGAACTCAGGGTAGATGCCGTCTTGTCCGACGGCTTTGCCTGATCTTGTGGCCGAGAGGGCTGTCATGACCTCTACGGTGAAGGAGGATTAAAAACTCGATGAGGGAGGATGTGCCGACTTGGATCAGTGAATGTCAGCTTTCATCTTTTGTTTCTTGCTTCTGCTTGTTGGACTCTTTCAGCTCTTTAGTATTTGAGCAGCAATATCATTTGCTGACGCAGTGGTGGTCCTGCTACGTCAAGGTGTCTGAGGAGGCGCCTGGCTTTACGACTTGAGAGCGGGAAATCAAGGTTTTCCATAGCTTCTGTCCATCCCTGTTGCTTAGCAGAGTCCAATGACTTCAGGAGGGCAGAGGCTATGTTTGGGTCGCCTGATTCGGTATATTCCTTAAAGAGCTCTTAGCTCTCTTGTGTCCAAGAAGGTGTGTAGGACTTTCTATAGAGTCCAAATCAAGGTAGGGGGCTTATAGGTGCTAATAAGAGTTAGCTCAAGCATTTTTGTTGCTATCGCATTTGTTGTTCTGTTGATCGGGTCTGAGGAGGTCGAGTCTTTCAGCGAGTCCTTGACATAAGTTGCATGGCCATATTATGGATGGTGTTGACTTGTAACAAGGTGAAATCCGAGGATAAGGAGTTTCGATTCCTTTTCTTGGTTCGCAATGTGGGTTTCTTGGAGTGCAAGAGCGTCAAAATTATTTCCTTGGTAGTCACGCTTGGCACGGGATAGCCCTTCTACATAGAAGTGGCACACGCAGATTGATGGTCCAACCGTTCGGTCTTGTTGGCTCTGAGAAGAGCCTTTTAGTATTTTAGCGGTATTATGTTGAACATTGAATCAATGTCGATATACCGTTGAGGTTAACGTTGAATCAATTGTTGATAAGAATATACTTTAAATGTAGAGACAATGTTGACAGGCAACGCGGTTTCAACGTTAGCTGCGTTGACGAAATGACGTTGAATCAACGTTGATTCACCGTGAGTGTGCTACTTGTTCGCATTCCTTCCATTTTCCTCCAAATCTCATCCATGCCTACGGCCTAAGGGCGGGTTCATCGGCGTCCTGCACCATGTAGGGGAGGGGGGGCACGGCCAACCCGACCAGAGGTGAAGATCACTCAACATGCGACTTCTCGTGGACTGTCTTAAGAAAATCTACCAAGTCCGCATTTGTGGCCCCTTTTTGGCGACACGGTTCGGTGTCCTGCTGCGCTTCGACAGTATTTTACATTTTATAAGAATCGTCACCCTATTATGGGTTCATGCCGACTGGTTCTTTCTGGGACTGGACAAGTTTTATGTCCCAGGCAAAGCAACAAGAAAAAGGTCACGCTTGAGGCTAAATAAAACCCATTAACCCTTGTACATTTCTTTCATCAGACAAAAAAAAACACCTAAAAACACTTTCCCCTTATGTGCCATCAAATCTATACATTGCTTCGGCAGAGAACAACAGTCGTTGACACTTCAAGAAGAAAGTCCTATTTCTGGGCATAGGAATCAGTTTGATCAATGAAGAATTCCCATTTTTCATACAAATACCACTTCTGATTGTATTCTCATTGCAATTTTCCTGCCTTCTCAGTCTCATCATGTCGTGTCTTTCGCATCACTGCGTTGGCGGAGTTTCCACAAAAGACGGGCTGGGAGCAAGTAGACCTAAAGGACGGAGTCAAACTCCAGTTTTTCTCCTCCCTCTCCACTTTGCATCCTCTAAACACACCATTACCTGGTCGAATACTGGACTTACGTTTTTGCCTAAGATTTAGAGACTCCAAACCGCTAACAACGTTAATACGTTAATTAAGCATGAATTGAAGATTTCATGACACCAAAAGAATTTCTCGATGAATGTTGAGACGACACACCCCTATTACGGGAAAATAGTTATTATTTATGACTTGACCTCATGATTTTTTTAAATTTGGTTACAGATACACTTGCAACGGTCTATTTTTCCAATTTGACTAAAATAGTACCATCCAAGTATTTCTCTTATTTCAGTAGCGTGTTTGGTGTGTATACCTTTCTCTTATGAAAGAGATGAATCTTAGCAACGAGGTTTCTACGGAATTATTAAAACCTCGTTCCCCTCCTCTTGCATGGACTCGGACTATAGATTCCAAGATGTTATCAGTAAGGTGATGAGAGAATCGACGGTGACCATCATGACGGAGGTGAATTGCAAGAACTATCAGGGCACCCTCGTCAATGACAACTTCTGCGCCAGTACAGGAGGAAGGAACTTCTGTAACGTGAGTCTAACAACCTATCGGAAAAGAAAATGGAAGAAAATTGCCGAAAGAGTCCATTTTAACCGATTCCATTCAAGGCGACGTCGGCGGACCGTTCATGCTCGAAACCGAGGCTGGCTACTACCAATAACTCGGGATCATTTCCTCACCCACCAACGAATGCAACAAAGGCGTTAGAGGAGTCTACTTGGAGGCGGCGAGTGAGTGGATGCAAAACCGACTATCCGCATATCCTTCCAGGCTGGTTCTCATTAATTAGTTCTGGTTCCAGATTACGTGAACGGCTTTCTCAATCCCAACACCCAGGATGCCGTTTGGTGCCCAGCCCCTGAGAGCTGATTCTTCTTCTTTGAATTCATTTTTGTGCCTATCATCTGTGCCTGTCCTCTTCCATGTGGTTTTCATAATGTTAATTTGTATGTTTTTACATGCGGAAGTCATGGACCCAGGATTTCATATTAAAGGCATTGCTCGAAGTGGAGAAAAGCATTGGAATGCTGATTTTTCTGATTCTTTTTCCAAATGATTCCCTGTAACTAGCAACGGAAGAAAATTTTCGTTTCCTTAAAAACAAATTTTAAATTTCAAACTCAGTTTTCATCTATAGTTTATATATGAAATGTAAATGAAAAGTAGAATTAAACAATCCTATGAAAGTTAAAGTACATTTTACTAAAGACAATTTATAAACATATTTTCAGGGTGGAATTCATGGAAATAAATCACTTAACGGTCCAATGGTGGGGTTCATTGCCCGGAAAAGAGCTCTGGAACAAGTAATTTTTTTATTATGAGTGATGGCTAGTGCCTAGATCGATAACTTCTAGGCTTGAAAATTAATCAGTCCATGTTTCATTCGGACGAAGATTCTGATGTTTCTTATTCATATATGCTGCATGTCTCAGAAAACTCTATGCATGATCAAATGAATTTAACTCATTGCGAGCTGCTGCCAAACTTCAGTTCACTTTTTCTCGTACGTGGTTTTCATAGGAAATATATCTGGCCTGGACTCTATCATTCTATCTGGAAGATGAGGATGACATGTAAGAAAGTGTCGAAGCTTCATGATTGCTACAAGACAAAGTGAGACATATGGGGAGGTACAAGACACCCTGTGAGAGATGATACCATGGATGAAGGGGAGGACACTTTTGTGTACTGTGATGAATGCGAGAACACCACACCTCCATCCATTGCCTGGGATTGCCGAATGCCTGGGGAATAAGACCCGTGGCTAGGCTCAGTTTGGAGAGATGACGCAAAAGAAAAAAGAAAATATTGGAAGGAGGGGAAAATATCCTCCCATCTTCATAAGGTATCGATGAGGAAATGTTGACAATTTAGTAAAGCTTTGTATGGTTGCCGTTCTTTTCACTGAAGCTTACGAAATTCAATCCGGGAAATTAAACGAAATTTTCTTCTTTTATTATATTGGATTAACTCATTTATTGCTTGTCTCAAAAAGAATGTTCCATGAGACAAGCACTTTTGGAGAAGCTTGACAGACGGAACGATCCCTGACTTCCCGGGAGAGGTGAGATTGAGGATGGCCCGATTTAGGAAGGAATAGACTAAAATGAAGACGCACAACTTCAAAATTTATACCATTCGTTATGGTGGAATCTAGACAACAAATCTGGTCGAAATGTGACTTTTCATCAAGCGTGTCACTGGCGAGATGTAGGGAGAAAAAGGACGACCTCTGAAGTAAAAGGGGATGCATGATAGAGGCATTATCCTTTGCGTACCTTTAACTTCTTTAAGTATGGTCAAAAAATTTAAAAAAAATTATACCACTATGATTCAACTGAAAGAGATGAAAGGTAATCCATGAAATTCCTCTGTTGAACCAGTGAAATTTGACAAGATATACAAACTAGGATTTGCTTAACAGGGAACTTCTTAATGCATACTCATTTGATGGCATAATGAACTTATAAGTACCTAAAATTAGGATTGATTCCTCTTACCCCTTGACCGCACTTACCCAGACTTACCTTTTTGCAGATAATGAACGCAATACTCTTTAATAAGACTATAAAACTGTAATTAAGCTATTATGATGGTGCACATGCCCGGGTCTATTACTTGAAGGTTGTTCTAACTATTTAGCTATGGCATCTTGGACCATCACGTCTGATTTGGGAAGTTAAGTTTCGGTTTAAATACCCCCTGAAATGGCTTAGTTGGGAAAAGTCAATCGGGAATAAAGTATGCCTGCACCACATGTCGGAGAGGCAGACGATGGCAATGCGGGAAATGTGGAGTTCTGCAGGATAGAAATTTGTCGCCTGCAGACGGCCATCTCATCTAATGGGAACACTACGTGCTACACCTGGGAAAATAAAGTGGCCATTTGCGGGAGGGGATCGACTTGCCGAATCGACTTTCCAAGGAAGACCGAAGCCATAAATGCTGGATCCTGACATGTGCGGAGTACAGAACTGAAATTTCCCGTCGTGTCTTTCAATATTCACGTCTTTTCCGCCTTTCTCACTCTCCTGTTCTGCGCCGCAGTCCAGGTCTATCTGTGCATGTTCTTCATTTCCAAGGGAAACTAAGACTAAAACAAGATCATGAATTTCAACAGAGTTTAGCGGAGATCTAGATGGTGGGCGTTTCGATCTCCAATGAGCATGGTGGGACCATAAAGGTTACTGATAAAATCCAGGTCTCTTAAGGAAGGAGTTGAATCATGGTGTTAGGGTGGAAAGGAGGCATACTCGATGTTATAGTGGCGCCGTGGAAATCTGACCTCACAGATATGACTTCGTGGCCACTATTCCAGAAGTGATCAATGAGCATTGAATCTAGAGCGGAGTGCACATAAACAGCAGAGCCTCCTGGTTGGAAATGTTGGCTTATAACTGTAGAATTCACGTATGCAGGGTGCAGATTTCAGTTTCAACTCACTAAGGCATATGACTAGAGGTGATATTTCACCGATATAGTGAGGGATCTCCGCTCTCATATTCTTGAATCCTGGCAATTTAGCGTGCAGGATTAATGGAGGCGGGCTTGATGCATCGCCGTCCATTGAGCAAGGAGGGGAATAAGTGCGATAAGAGCCGTGAGGGCCGCCATAAGGTCATTCACCTGCTTTTGCAGGGAAACAATATCTGTAGACAAGCTTGTGATGTCTACTGGCTAGGAGGCAGGCGGGCTTGGCTGAAGTGCTAGCCCATTGTTGCGTGGCTTTGAGCAAGTGGGAGCCATACGGTCCCACGCACTAGGGCTGAAAGGGCCCGAATATGGATTTGTCGAGATGTCTGATGCTGAGAGGATGGGAGCAATTGTGGCAGGCTGTTTCCTTGGGTTGACAAATGCAGGTGTAAATGCCGGCTGCTTTGGAGCTGTAGCTGTAGCTGCAGATGGCAGAGGGCTGGGGCTGGGTGGGAGAGGCGGGAAATGTTCCATATTTTGAGGTGGCGTCTGCGTCAAATAGTGGGATGCGAGAAGGTCTTTTGCAAGTTTATTTTCGCGAAATTGTTCCTTCATAAGATTTTTTCCAAAGCTACCCTTCTCTGAGGACAATCTGAAGAAGTTGAAATGAGTACAGCTTTCATTCGTTGACATACTCTTTAGGAATGTCCATTCTTGCCACAGAATGAACATCTAGTGGCGTTGTTGGAAGATGATGCAAGATGTCCGAATACCATGCATTTGAAGCACTGGATATTCCTGGGTCTTTCAGAGAAGACCTCGGCCTTGCAGGAAAGTGGGCCGATTTTCAGTGCTATATTGTCGAGTAGGCTTCGTGAGTTGTTGTTGTCAACTGCCTACACAAGGAGAAGGGGGTGTGGTTGACCAGTTCGGGGTTAAAGAATCATTGGCGAGTGTTATTCCGGATTCTTCAAGGAATTCGTTAATATGTGTCACTTCCTTATCAAGTGAAACGCCCTTTATGACGAACTTAAGGAGTCCGCGCTTGTATTAGGGGCATGGGCAGTGCCCATATCAGATGGCAATTTGTCAATAAGACTTACGGCATTTTGTTGGTTGGGGGACGTCCAAGACGTATCCTGTCTTGACTTTCTGATGTTGGTTATTCAATACCTTTGACCGCTCGAGGAGGGCTCTAACAAAGGCTATCGGACTACGGAACTTTTCCTGTACCGCATATATAAACAAAGGGGTTTCGGAAGGTGTCCTGCACTGGCCTCTTGGTTCGTGTAGGATTCTGAGTGGGGCTGGCGTTGCTGTTGCGCCTACGTCTGGAAGTGACATAAGTGAATGGAGTAGGGTCATTGTCCTCTTGGAGCGGGGCTTCTATCGATACGCTCTCCCTAGTTAGAGACGCAGCTGTCTGCACCTCAATAGCAGAAGGTAAGAGGGAGTCATAGCAGTTTGTTGAACGAGTATATGAAGTCGTGGGGAATCCATCAATGATGTTCCTCAGGGTGATGTCACTAAATTAGCAGTTGGGTTGGCAAAATACGTAATTGACCTCTCCATTGTTGGGGTTCTGGTTTGGAGTTCTTTCCTCGAGGGAGGTAGTGTGCTTTTGTTCCGCCTTTTGGCGCGGGAACGTGTCTCGGTCACTGGACCCATGGGTCAAGGATTGCTTGGAGGTGGGAAAGAAAATAATAAAGCAAGGAAGCTGGAAGGAGGAAATAGAAAAGTAAGACCATTAAGGGAAGTAAGATCCAAATATGCAGATACGAGACGGAAGTAGGCGAGAGATGTTAATGTAGCGATGAAGTAAGGAGTGGGCAAGGATTATAGAAGGCGGAATTGAAGAGTGGGGAAGACGGATACTCAAGAGTCAGTGAAAGCAGGATGTGGGAGGGAGAACAGGAAAGAAGAGGGAGAGGACGGAGTCATTAGCTTTTTGTAGTATATGAGAAAAGTGAGGCGTTAGGAGGAATAAGAAGAGAGAGAGAGGGAGAGAGGCTTGATGAAGGCAAAGAAAAATTGATAGAAAAGTATGCCACTCCAATGCAGAGGTGCGTAAGGAAGGAGCGAAGGAAAGAAGAGGGGAGAGTAAAGTGCGAGAGTGTGGAGGAGAAGAAGGACAAGATAACGAGTCAAGGGGTGAGAAGAGCAGAGAAGACAGATATCAAATAGGGAGAAAAGGGGCAATTTGACAATGACACATGAAGACGGCCAAGAGGTGACAAGTGCGAGAAAGATCATGGAGTCTACTTTGCCGTACTACGAAAAATGGGAATTTATTACGCAGTACTGATCATGCAGGGAAAGTTGAATGCGCAGAATTAAGTACTAGAGACGAATGAGTTGAAAGAGATTAAAGATACTCGATGAAATATCTCTGTTGAACCAGTGAAATTTGACGAGTTATACAAACCTGGTTTGCAAACAGGGAACTTCTTAATACATACTCATTTGATGGCATAATGAACTTGTAAGTACCAAAAATTAGGATTGATTCCTCTTACCCCTTGATCACACTTACCCAGACTTACCTTTTTCCAGATGATGAACGCGATACTCTTCAATGAGACTATGAAACTGTAATCAAGCTTTTATGATGGTGCACATGCCCGGGTCTATTACTTGAAGGTTGATCTTCCTGTCTTGATATGGCATCTTGGAGCATCAGGTCTGATTCAGAAAGATAAGATTTGGTTTAAATTCCCCATTGAAATATCTTAGTTGGGAAAATTCAATCGGGAAAAAGTATGCCTGCACCACATGTCGGAGAGGCAGACGATGGCAGTGTGGGAAATGAGAAGTTCTGCAGAAAGCAATTTGTTGACGGCAGACGGCCATCTCCGGTAATGGGAAAACTACGCGCTACACCTAGGAAAATGAAGTGCCCATTTCCAGGAGGGGATCGACCTGCCGAATCGACTTTCCATGGATGTCCGAGGCAATAAATGCTGGATCCTGACAAGTGCGGAGTACAGAACTGAAATTTCAGCCATCACGTCAAACATGGAGATTCACGTCTTTTCCGCCTTTCTCACTCTCCTGTTCTGTGCCGCAGTCCAGGTCTCTCTGTGCATGTTCTTCATTTCCAAGGGAAACTAAGACTAAAACATCATAAATTTCAACAGAGCTTAGCGGGGAGTGGAAGCGAGGATGCTGAATCGCGATCATCTCTCATTGGTCTTCCTGGAAATCCCTGCCCTCGCGTCGATTACTTCCATTGCGTGTGTCATGATTGAAGGAGAATTCCTGTTCCAGAGAATCGCCAAAAACCTCCATGTGGAAGGAGAGTCCATCTTCAACCGGGCCAGTCTCAACCGCTCGTCAGCATGAACTATCCAGACAATTACCCGTCTTGGCACAGCTGCAACTGGATTTTCACCGTGAGTTCCCTTGCTTCTCTTCCGTTCAAAGTGCCACTGTAACAACTCGATGGCACGGTTCTCGACAGTGCTCCTCCGATCTGACGCTCCAATGCGCCGACTTTCAACTGCCCAATACCCCTCTGTGCTGGCAGTCGGCTTTCCTCTACGGTGACAAAAGGTGGGCTCCACTGACTCGCGTTCTCATGCCGAACGAAGCATATATCCCATGGTCGAATTTCCAATTTTTCAGGGCTACACCTTGTAGTTTAGGAAAGTTTTTAGGCCACTTACACCCCTTCTCAAAGTGCCGCTAGGAGATGCGACGAGAACGCTCACCTGGTCCTAAGCTGACATCACAGTGTACGCCAGTCGTTTAATAGGTCTTTCGTCATCTTTCAGCCACTTGGCTTATCGCTACCTTTCATTGTACCCAAGCACGATATGAAAAAGAAATATTCCAATATGTGGGGGGTGGGGAGCGTTGTCGTTGGTCCAACTCATCCCAACATGGATCCCACTCGTTTTAGTATGAAAACTCTTATGATTAGCATGGGAGTTATCCCATGTGTAGACGGTGTTCCAATGCAATGACATGGTAAATTGGGAACTAATATGTTTTAGGCCCTTGAAAATCTCCATGAAGGATCAACTGCATCAGACGAATCCTTAAAAAGTTACCACCAAATTAAATCAAATTGTTATGAGTCAACATCAAACTTTGTTTGACAACGTCTTTTGAATTGACAATTTCCCAAGATGCTTCAGGTAAGTTGCTGTCCAAGGCATTTGTCGTTCGTTCGACTTCTTTAATGAGAATAGCAATTTCCTAGCTAGTGAAATTCGGTCGTCGACCACTCCCTCCTCTACTCTCCATGATGCTAACTGTTGAGACTGCGTCCAGAACTACACGTCCTTCGTCATTTCTTTTCCCGATTCCTGAATTCTCTTGGGATTAAAAGAATGGTGAAAATAATACCTTGGGAGAATGTCAAAGAAGGCTTTAAAAAGTCAAAACAGAAAAAAGAGATATGCCGAATAATTGCGATGTCTTTCTTGTTTTCCAGGTCAAAGCTCAACTCCTCCTTGTAGTAAGTGTGGACGCATAAAATTATCATACGACATGATTCCTGAAGGTGCATAAATTACTAATTCCGAGTCTGATTACCAGAATGTGGAATCCCTGCGAGCCCCCCTCCGAGCGGCAAAAGGTCCGTCAATTTCCGAACCAACGCGACTGATCCCAACCTGGATCGGATTTGGTCGGGATCTGCCGTTCCTTACGAAGGGAAGTATCCCTGGATGGCGCACTTCCAAGATAAAGGAGAATTCTGTGGGGGTACCCTCATCAATGATCGATACGTCCTCACTGCAGCTCAATGCGTCGATCAGAGGTCTGGCTTCTTCCTTTCGTGTCATCTCTTCTCTCGAATATTCACATTCCCTGTCCCTGTTGAAATATGATCGGTCTTTGACCATTGATGACCGTTTCATCCATGTTCGAAATACTTAGCCCATCGGACACTTTCTATGTGACCCTTGGAGATTTGGACTGGTCGACGACGACCGAAAGTCAATCCATTCGGCTGCCAGCACGGGCCATCATCCACCCTCAATACGACCCAGTTTCCAAAGTGAACGACGTCGCCCTGCTCAAGCTCAACTCTCCGGTGGACTTCCAGGCTTTCCCTCGTATCCGTCCTATCTGTACTTCTGTCTATGCCTTGCCAATTCCAGGACTAATCGGCAGGATCGCTGGATGGGGTTACGATAGCGGACGTGAGTAATTTCCTGCATCCAATCGAGACATATGCCTGTGGGAGTTGAATGCTTCTTTGATTTACTTTAAGGGAAAAGCAAAGTTCCACGTTTTTAATTGATAAATTCATTCCATTGATTTGCACTGAAATTTCCATTGAAATACCCAATTTTCCAATATCCCAATTTCAAGCATGTTTATCGATATCTATTGCAAATTTCGACACGACAACCGTGTCATCATGTTGTGTCTTTCCGAAGGAAAGCTCATCGCTTTCACAGG
This sequence comes from Darwinula stevensoni, assembly GCA_905338385.1. NCBI lineage: Eukaryota > Metazoa > Arthropoda > Ostracoda > Podocopida > Darwinulidae > Darwinula > Darwinula stevensoni. Next base: position 27,667 of record CAJPEV010002033.1, read on the forward strand.
GATTCTTCGAATGATTGAAAATGGAGTAGAATGAAAGCACGAATTTCTTTTTTTCGCGTCCCTCTCTGGTCCGCTTACAATACACGCACCATCATATCCTCAACTTTCCTTCTCGCCTGAGAGTTAATTTCTCCACACCATAAAGAATGCTAATTCAAGGATTCACCACGAATGCTAGACATAATGATAACAAATAGAGAAATCTCAAACAGTTATGTCAATGACTTTCTCTTTCTTGGGGGGTTTCATGCGAGTGCTTTTCTATTTTAAATAAAAGACAAATTTCCACGACGAGATTGCTTTGGAGTTATCAGGACCTTGATCCCCTCCTCTTGCATGGATTCGGTCTGTGATTTCCTAGCGGGGATCAGCACGGTGATGAAAGAGTCGAAAGCGACCATCATGAGGGAGATGTTTTGCATGAACTATCAGGGCACCGTCGTCAACGACAACAATTTCTGTGCTGACTCAGAAAGAAAGAACTTCTGTAACGTGAGTCTACCAACCCATCGGAAAAGAAAGTGGAGGAAAATTGTCGAAAAAGTTTATTTTAGCTGGTTCCGTTCAGGGCGACGTCGGCGGCCCGTTCATGTTCGAAACCGAGGCTGGCTTCTACCAACAACTCGGTATCATTTCCTCGCCCACCAAGGAATGCTACAACGGCCTTGGAGGAGTCTACATTAAGACGGCGAGTGAGTGAATGCAAAACCGCTTATGCGTATGTGCCTCCGGGTCGATTCTCACGGGTTCCTTCCGATTCCAGATTACATGAACGGGTTCATCAAGCCCAACACCCAGGATGCCGTCTGGTGCTCTGCCGCCGAGCGCTGAGTCTCTTCTTAGAATTCGGTTATGAGAAGCATGAAAGATAAAACGTTCATTAATGGAAATCATGTTTCCTTTTTCTTCCAATATTTTTTTTTTATCGTTTTAGCTTCCCTAATCCACTACCTTTTTCAAGTGGATGTCTTGGACAGTAACTTGAGATTCACAATTACTTAAGATTTATTTGCAATGAATGGTGTTTGAAGAGGAAAAGCAAAAAACGCTGATTCTATTATTCTTTCCATGATTCCCTGTAACGGGCAATGACAAACATTTAAATTTTTTTCCTTCAAAGTATATAAAAACTTGAAAATTACTCTTTAAGCTTAGGGATGTAAAAATTAAAGATTTGTTAAATGTAGCCATAGTCAGAAGAATATGGCCCAAACTAGACGAATATGGGGTTTAGTGACAACCACTTATGGGGTTTAATGACCCGAACCATCTCCTTCAGATGCCCCCACAGCCAAAAAAAAATTGCCAAATCCGGCGTCATCGCTGGCCAAATACGGGGCCCTTTGAACTTCATCCCGGGTTTCTTCATAGTATTGCGAGCCTCGCAGGTTTGCTGGTGGAATAGTTGATGAGCCGCCCTTCCACCTGGACTACAGCTTTGAGCAGCAGCTTCTACTCTGGATCTCTTTGTTCCGTGCGCTATTAAATGTCCATCAAACTCACTTCAATATTGTTCTGCCTACTAGAGCAACGATACCATGATCAAAACCTTCATGATGGGTTGGTGTCTAATGAATTAATCGATTTTGGACTCTTTTTTGATCCAGTATCAATAGCGTGCACACACTGCACATGTGCACGTGCACAATTGGAAAGTAAACGCAGTGGAATGGCTGAACAGCATAAAACTGTAATTGAGAATATCCATTTGGAGAAGTTAACGTATCTGCAGCGTTCCTCTGCTCCATACTCCTGGTCCTACATGGGTTATCGATTATCCGTGATGGTGCGTATCCCATGACTTTATTTTTGTCTAAAGTATTCAAGTTTGAACCCCGAGGGTTTGACCATAACTCTATAAGTACTGTCGCACAATGTACTGGTTATTTGGCATCAGGTGCACACTTCTACATACCGTTTCCGTATTCCCATACCTTAACATTTTATATTTCCCAGTGTCATACATTACAATATATATGTATATATATATTGTATACATATATTCATATATATATATATATATATATATATATATATATATATATATATATATGAGTAAAGAACGTAGATAAAGGATGCCGTCTGGTGCTCTGCCGCCGAGCGCTGAGTCTCTTCTTAGAATTCGGTTATGAGAAGCATGAAAGATAAAACGTTCATTAATGGAAATCATGTTTCCTTTTTCTTCCAATATTTTTTTTTATCGTTTTAGCTTCCCTAATCCACTACCTGTTTCAAGTGGATGTCCTGGACAGTAACTTGAGATTCACAATTACTTAAGATTGATTTGCAATGAATGGTGTTTGAGGAGGAAAAGCAAAAAACGCTGATTCTATTATTCTTTCCATGATTCCCTGTAACTGGCTAGGACAAAAATTTTTATTTTTTTCCTTCAAAGTATATTAAAACTTGAAAATTACTCTTTAAGCTAAGGGATGTAAAAATTAAAGATTTGTTAAATGTAGCCATAGCCAGAAGAATATGGCCCAAACTAGACGAATATGGGGTTTAGTGACAACCACTTATGGGGTTTAATGACACGAACCATCTCCTTCAGATGCCCCCACAGCCAAAAGAAATCGCCAAATCCGACGACATCGCTGGCCAATTACGGGGCCCTTTGAACTTCATCCCGGGGTTCTTCATAGTATTGAGAGCCTCGCGGGAGGATTGCTGGCGGAATAGTTGATGAGCCGCCCTTCCACCTGGACTACAGCTTTGAGCAGCAGCTTCTACTCTGGATTTCTTTGTTCCGTGCGCTATTAAATGCCTAGAAAACTCACTTCAATATTGTTCTGCCTACTAGAGCAACGATACCATGATCAAAACCTTCATAATGGGTTTGGTGTCTAATGAATTAATCGATTTTGCACTCTTTTTTGATTCAGTATCAATAGCGTACACACACTGCACATGTGCACAATTGGAAAGAAAACGTAGTGGAATGGCTGAACAGCATAAAACTGTAATTTAGAATATCCATTTTGAGAAGTTAACGTATCTGTAGCGTTCCTCTGCTCCATACTCCTGGTCCTACATGGGTTATCGATTATCCGTGATGGTGCGTATCCCATGACTTTATTTTTGTCTAATGTATTCAAGTTTGAACCCCGAGGGTTTGACCATAACTCTATAAGTACTGTCGCACAATGTACTGGTTATTTGGCATAAGGTGCACACTTTTACATACCGTTTCCGTATTCCCATACCTTAAGATTTTATATTTCCCAGTGTCATACATTACAATATATATGTATATATATATATGAAAAGAATAACCCTTCGGGATAACTTATTCAGGATAACCTAGGTGCTGGGAGCGATAACCAACAACGACAGAGGCATGAGGTAATTATATTAGTGAGAAAATCACGCCGATCAAGCCAAAAATAATGGCCAGCACGAGCCCTAACTATTCCGAGAAAATAAGAGGAGAATTTTAAAAAGGCGAAGGATAGCTAAGGAGGCCTAATGGACTGAAAAGCCGTAGGAGTTTCGTCAGGGGCACGATCCTATCAAACAACTTGGGCGATGTAGTAAAAGTTTTAGTTCTGTAAAATTTCCATCGAGTCTCATCTCATGGGAATCCCCGAAAAATCAGTTGAGGTTCCGTGTCGCAATGCCAGAATGCGCTGATCAGCAGTGCTTCTACTCTTAACAAGCTCAGGTTAGAAGAGGGAAATGCCCTTTTTCCGATGAGGAACTGCAATACCATTTCGCTTTTCTCGCATGCTACATCGGCACAGAAATTTAGATAACCAAAAGCATAGTGGGTAAGGAATTTCTCGATCTTCGTGGGGCGAGTAAATCCCCGTTTTCACGTTATTTTCCTTCGTCCTCTACCATTCCCTATAGGAGGTACTACCCTTTAAGGAGAAATGATCAGGTTAGGTTTGATAACTAGCGAGTTTGTTTGCCCTTCGGGCAAATAAACTCGCTATGGTCGCGCCTTCGGCGCTCGATTACCTTGGATAGTGATTAACTCATTTCTTATTTGTTAAATGGCAAACACGTATTTAAAGTGCGTCACCATTCAAATACGGGACATGTGGTGACTAAAGTCTCAATTTTTATCAAAATCATTACTTCCATAATTTCTAGTGTGCCTAACTTGAAATCTTTCCATGTGTCCCTTTTTGTAAGGGTGGAAAATACATTTTGCAGTACTACACTCCTAAAATCTACGCTAATGGAACATATTGCAAAAGTAGGATTTGTTTTATACTCAGCCATCAAATAGATACTTTTGAGGGAAGTTAAAACTTTCTGTCTCTGTTTCGTTGGATAAAAAAGAAAATCTGGAAAATGGGACTTCTGGGAAAAGCCCTGATGGGTTTTAAAGAAATTTTTTTTTCTTCTGAAATGTAGACTCGGGGAACTCCATGCCACGCAGTTTCAGCCTTATATGTTTCCAATTTTTGCTGGCCGAAAAAATGTATTTGGAAAAGCGACCCAACCAAAAGCTGTGCTCTGAGGAGACGTATGAAAAAAGTTTAACTTTTCCTTAAACCAACATCACGTCCGTGATGTGTGCGCCAGCTACTTTTCTATGCCTACCCGGTGAACTACATGCCCACAAAGTTTCAATATTATACGTTTGCCCTTTTCGCTGGTGAAAAAGCATGCTTGGAAAAGCCGACCCACCCAAAATCTATGCCCGGAGGGGATGCCCCATGAAAACTGAATACTCCTTCAGCTCAGTAATATCATGTCACTTATACATGTCCCAAGTTTCCCTTCCCATTTCTGTCCAATTCGGCACAAAAAATTTCTTTCAAAACATCGCCCCTTGAAAAAATTCCCCCAGGGGATATATCAAGACTTAACATTTTTCTTTAACTCCTTGTCTCAGTAGTCACATTCATTCAAAGTTTCAGCTTTTTATGTTCATCAGTTCAACTGATGCCAAAAAATTAGTTGAAAACATCTCCCTTTGAAATTTGTGCCCTCAGGGCATTCACTTCTAAAGTCTGAAGTTTTCTGCAGCACCCCAACAGGTAGTTATGTACCAAGTTTCATCTTTCCACACTAGCTCAATACGCCAAGACAAAAAAAAAATTGAAAACGTCGGCTCACAAAAATATGCCCCGAGGGCATGAATCTAACATTTTTCATTTTTCCTGAACTCACCATCTCGGTAGGCATGTCCATGCCTAGTTTCAGCTTCCCATGTCTCTCCGTTTTACTGAAGCAAAAATAATGTTATGATGGTGGAATGAGTAACGGGACATGGAAGGCAAAAAAAAGTTAAAGGAAAGCCAGTAAATGGCCGGGAATTGAACCCGGACCTTCTGATTACCATTTAGAGATGCTACTACTACACCACCGAACCCAGGAAATGCAGTTGGCTCTCTGAATGCCATCCTCATCTGTCACGAAATATATTTAAGAAAAACGTTTACCCCCAAAATTTATACCCCCAGGGCATGTACCTCCAAAGTGCGATTTTTTCTTAGCTCTGCATCCCAAAAGGTACATGTGTACCAAATTTCAGATTTCTAACCCTTCCAGAACATGGTTAGAATTAGCGTCAGTCAGTCAGTCAGTCAGTCACGATCGTCTATGTACAGTATATTAGATAAGAAGGGGATTGAAACTTTTTGTTGCTGTTTGGTCATTCTTTACTATTCGATTCAGTTTTTCACCGGAAACTCCAAATCCTTTGCAGTAGCGTTGTCTATCATCTCTGAATACAGCTTCCTTTTTATCATTTATGGTGAAAATTAGCTTGAATCGCGACTCCTGTGACGTTTAAGCCTCACGTTTCCGCGCTTTACAAGGTAGTGACAATCTGGAAATCCAGTGTCAATGACCAATGCCAAGCAGAAGCGCCTCGCCGACACCGTGGCCAAAATTGCCAAAGACTACCAGGAGATGAAGAGGCGTCGCTCCTCTGAGGAGGACGGGTGGAAACTGAGATGAGAGTGCAAACGTAGAGATGAGAATCACCTGCAGCAGAAGCTCAAGCAGCTTCACGTCCACATCAAGACCCTCGAAACTCTGTGCAAAGACGAATTTGATCGCATCGGGGCCGCATACAAGGCTGACATTGACAAACTGCCGGAAAGGAAACGCATACCATCTACCAAGTGCAGTCTCTGACGAGCATTCGATTCCGTCCCAATCTGCCCATTATGATAACGCCGAGAAGTCGTCTGGCAAAGGCGTCCCGTCGCAATCTGTAAACCTGACCCAAACAGGCGATAGACCTGCACGCGCCAAGCCCTCAAACCTCATCTCTGGCAGAGGCAGCTGCACAGGTATCCCTGTCGTCCACTCGCCGCCTCAGAAGGGCCTGGCAAGGTGCAGGACGGTTTCCTCAATCTCCAGATGGACGCCATGAACAGCATCCATAGTCTTCTCTGCAAGTTTAGCAAACATTCCAACTCCTTATCTTAGAGATCAGGAGTTGGAATGTTTCTGCTTTTGTATTTGGTGGTCATGCCAACGCAACACTTTGCGGAAAAGTTTTATTGCCGCAGCATCGTGGTCTGTTTCTTGCATTGCCTTCAAAGTTGAGTTCAATTTGCACCATATGTAGCCTACTGTACATTGGTGGCTTTTTTTTAACGTGAAACTTTTCATTTTGTTTTTATCCTTTTCTCCTCCTCTTCAATGTTGCGGATGGAAATGCTTGAATGTCCGTCTCAGCGCAACTTCGAATGCAATTTGGGAGGAAAAGCGTTCATATCTTTGATATGAACAGTTGTCCAGTTGTCCACATGCACAAATAAATCTTGCCTCTTACTAGAACACTTAACAACGAGCATTCCAATTGCCTTCATCGTAAGCTACGTGAGTCATCTCCTCAGTACATGAAGCTGCATTAAACCTCCTTGGGTTCCTGTTTTCTGTGAATCAAATTCGAACAGGACCTACATCCCTGGCCTCGCGAATCTCATTACCAAAGTGAATGAGGAAAGCCTGAGGAGCTATTAGGAGCGATTACAAGAGCCTGAGGCCCCTACTGCCCAAGGACAACAGGGGCTCCAGGCTCTTGTAATCGCCCATTGCCAGATACAAGATTATCGGAATGAATTACCACCAATAAAAATATTTCAAGTTTGGACAGCTCATAGGAGAACCTTGAAATGTAAAAATTGTGGAAAAAAAATAAGTAAGCGAACATCACAGGAACAAGTTAGAACCGTCAGCTTCGACGAAAGCAAGGCGATGTTGGGTTCGAAGACCTTTAACGTATGGATACAACATTTTAGGTTTTCTTCCCCCTCGGCCGGGATTGAAAATGGGAATTTAATCGCAGGGAAACCGGCTTGTTTAAAGTTTCATCCCTTTACGTCTATTTATCCGTACGATCTTTATTACATATCCCGTTTATAATTATATTTATCCGCATGATCTATTTATTCGCAGAGCGATGCGGATAGATCCGTCTATCGGACTGTAACGATTAAATCTCATGGTTAAGTCTCATGGGAATTTGTCTTTCAAAACAAGGAGATAACCGAAAGTACTGCGTACTAGATGCTGAAAGGCGGGAACGAGAAATTAATCAGCGTCTTCCTCATGTGAACAACAGGCCAGATAATAATTTAAAAATCCTGTATTACTTATAATTCCCTCATTTCTTCCATCTCATTTCCTCAAGGAGCACAGAGGAAGCACTGCGATACGGAAGAATTACTGATATGAAGCAAATGATCGCCGAATGCGTGTGCCATGAGCAGATCCGAATGGCAATCTCGAAATCGATGGGAAATAAACGCTTTCGCTCGAGCATTTCGTGGAAATAGGAGGATCTGCAACGGAGTAATTTGTTGCATGCAGATCCCCATTAACAGAGATTGGAGAGGCAGCTGCGCGGCCGGGATGGCGCGGGGATGCAGCGCTCCGGGGCCGACGCTGATGATTGAGTCTGCTTCTTGGGAACATTTGCCCGTGTGGAGTAGAGAGCTGAAAATTCGATGGAGGTCTTCGTCTTTCTCGTGTTCTACGTTGCCGTCCGGGTCCGTCGTATTTTCATTTCTTAGATGAGGAGTGACGGTGACGTAGTTAGGTGACGTAGTTAGGTGACGTAGTTAGGTGACGTAGTTAGGTGACGTAGTTAGGTGACGTAGTTAGGTGACGTAGTTAGGTGACGTAGTTAGGTGACGTAGTTAGGTGTCGTAGTTAGGTGTCGTAGTTAGGTGACGTAGTTAGGTGACTTAGTTATTTTTGCGTTTTCGTAGGGCTCAGGGGGGAGTGAAGGCGGGGATGGTGGATCGCGGCCGTCTTCGATTGGTCTGCCTGGTAATTGCAGTTGTCGTGTCCTTTTCTCACATTATTTTCGGACATTTGCACGCTAAGGCGGAATTTCTGCAGTGAATCGCCAGAATCCAGCGTGCGGAAAGGAAGTGCGCCTCTCGCCGTTGGAGTCGCGCCCTCTCGTCAGCGAGAATTACCCACAGAATTTCCCATTCTTGAACCGTTGCAGCTGGAAGTTCACCGTGAGTCTCTGAATTCCTTCTCTTTCGGGCGATGCATAATAATTTACTTCATTCCCGACAGTGTTTCTCGGACATGACGCTGCAATGCGCCGACTTTCAACTGCCGAAATCCCCGCTGTGCTGGCAGTCGGCCTTCCTCTACGGACACAAAAGGTGGGCGAAGGGCTCCACCGGCCTTTCATGGGCGATGGAGGTAATTCGTCCTTGTTGGGTTCCTTTCAGTGCTTGCGGGACGAAGAATCCCTTTCGGAATCCGGTGAACGTGGGCAAGAATTTCGTGGCGATTCTCTATGCGTTCTATGCGAGTGGACCTGGATTTGATTGCACCGTCACTTGCGGTCAGGAAATTAAATATGGAAAGCGTGTAGAAAAACGTTTAGAAAATTTTTAGTGAAATATTATGCACCGCTGCTTGGCATTCCGCGTTCTCGCTTCCTTCCAAGTCCGATTTGTGCAGAAATCGTTCATTAATCGAAAAAGAGGTAAAGTAGGTTATTCAATACTTCGCCGAATTCGCTGTGAAAGTTTGAATGCATGGATTAAAAAAAAAATCTAAATAACTTCCCTTCGCGATGGTTTGCTCCCCAAGGCGAAACCCATGTGGCACAGATCCGTCGATTAGACGCGGAACTTGGGTGGAAACAGATTGCCAGGGCAATGCTGTCGCGGCCGAGAAGCACGGAGGCTTCAACTTCAGCGATGCCGGTGGATGCATTGCCGTTATTTCGTTGCGCTTCCTTAATTTCGTGCTGAATGAAACAAAATTCTTTGGAAAGTTTGTCCAGTTAGGAGTAAGTCTCCTCGGTAGAGATGCCAAGGGTAGACCTGCATGTTTCCTTGGAGAAGTAATCGCTTTCGTTGTGGATGGACGTTGGTCCAGAATGCTTATGTATCCAAGGAATTTTTCACGCGTCCACGGGATTCGACACAGCGATTTCCCGAACGTAAAAGGGGTGTCCAATCCATTCGTGCACCCATTGGTATTATTGGCTGAACTATGTGCGGTCTAGCTTTCTGACGTGAGGAATTCCCCATCTGTTTTCATTTTAGATACGGTGTGGTTTATTTGGCTGTGATTCGTGTCGAAATTGTGGAAATATTAATATGAGCAGTAATTATCTAAAAGAGCCGAAGGAATGAATATTTTGTGTTGGATTGGACTGCCTTGCTTGCGAATCTCCATGTGGGAAGGAGTCACTGCAAATAGCGGCAGAGAAAAGATGCAGACAAATCGACGTTTTTTCCACGGAGGTGATATTCTCATTTCCACGTCGAGTCTTAGTATACTCGCAAACGTTTGTTCAACATTTCCAGGTCGATACATCTACGTATTGATATATACAACAATATATTCAACGTCTGGTCGAAGTTGCTGTGCTACTTGGGAAGTAGCTCCTTTTTCTTCATTAATCCCGAAACACCTTCCGTTCCTCACCTCAAGTTGTCTTTCATAATCACAGCCGGAGGTGAGACGTCATGCTCCGCGATAGTTTCGCTGATGCAAATTTCCTTTTTTTTCCAGGTCCAAGTACAACCCCACCTTGCGGTAAGCATGGAAATGGAAAAAATCTGCCGGCCATGATATTCTTCCTGAAAATGAATCATTGTTATTCCGAGTCTGTTTTCCAGAGTGCGGAATCCCTCCGAGTGCCAAGCTGAGCAGCAGGAGATCTGCCGATCTACCCAACGCGACCGATCACATCCTGGATCGGATTTGGTGGGGAATACCAGTACCCTACGAGGGGAAGTATCCCTGGATGGCACACTTCCAGGATAAAGGAGAATTCTGTGGGGGTTCACTCATCAATGATCGATACGTCCTCACTGCGGCTCAATGCGTCGATCAAAGGTCTGGATTCTTCCTTAAGTGATGGGTGCCCCCCCCCCCCCAAAAAAAAATACCAAACTTTACACAACTACAGATGGGATACCATATCATCTCCAGGAAATGTACAGAGTTTCACATCCAATTCGAGGTCATACTTCCTCGATTCGGCTCGAATTGAGGAAGTGTGGCCTCTTGTCGGTGACAACACAATAAGGAAGTCGATCAAACAGCGTCTGTGCGCAGTCGCGAACCAAAAAGAAGGTGTCATCAAACATCTCTTTAATTGGGATCTATCGTGCTTCCTTGCACAATCGCCCTTTTGAGATCGCGTTGGAGGAAAACTGTTATTAAGGTAGTTAGCCTCCCATTTCATTGAAATTTTGCTTATTTCCTGCAGAAAATTCAAATGGTAATCTGACTGCAGGCGTTTAAATTTTGTGACTTTTGGGGGCCACCGGGAATAATCGGTCGACGGTACCATATTATTCATGTTCGTAACACATAGTCCTTCCGGCACTTTCGATGTTACCCTGGGGGATTTGGACTCGTCGTCGACGACCAAAGGCCAATCCCTTCGCCTTCCGGCACGGGCCATCATCCACCCTCAGTACGACCCGGTTTCCAAAGTGAACGACGTCGCTCTGCTCAAGCTCAACTCTCCGGTGGACTTCCAGGCTTTCCCGCTCGTCCGTCCCATCTGCATATCCGCGGATGCCTTGCCCATTCCGGGACAAACGGGCAGGATCGCGGGATGGGGTGATACCATCGGAGGTGAGTAATTGCCCTCGTCAAGTCTTACTTTACGCAGTTGACTTGCATTCTGTGTTTTTCACATGCTGAGCTGAAATTCCCGCAGAACATTCTTGCCTTTTTCAAACCAAACCAAAAATCATGATTGCATAATATTAATTACCATCTTAAAGGAAAAAGTTTTTCCGAAATACAGCCCGTCCTGGCCCAGAAAGGACCACATTTAATCCGCAAAAGGGGCCCAAGTACCCAAGTAGCACATAACATTAATCGAACGTTGGTTTGTTCCGAATTGAATGTATCACTGTTATAGGTGTATAATTCTACGTTGAATCAACTTTGTTTCAGCGCCGTGACCGTCACCGTTTATACACCCACATTAAATCAACATCAATTCAAAGGATTCTTTACCAGTGCGAAATTATTTATATTTGATGCCTATTGTCAAAATTTATTTGTGTACTCCATCAGGGTTCGTTGAATAGTTCAGGCAATCGCCCAGAATGCATTTCGATAAATAAATTTAAAAAATGCTTGATTTCGGCCAGACCTATTTCCCGAAATATGAGCGGACGTGTTTGGGATAGGCCATCAAGGGCTTGGTGAAAGAGAAGTGACGTGACGACACTAGCTAAAAATATTCTAATTAAGGTTGAACTGTAATGGCTGCTGAAATCATTCATATTTTCCCTATTCATAATACGAAAGTATTTTTTCTGGGACGGTCTTGATTTTATAAGGTCATCATTTAGTGTTTCCCATATGTATCTTTTTTTTTACTGCTGCGTTACATGACTACCTGAGTAAGGTAAATGCCTTTGGCACGTATCGAGGTAATATAGATTATCCAAAGAAAGGACAGACTCACGTGAAACAACTTCACCGCGTCAGCATCGCTCACATTAATTAAAACGACGCTTCAGTATGGCATCAATCCTTTAACATTGATTCCATGTGGATTCGATGTTGAAAGAGCAATATTGCCTCGCCTGACATCTGTTGATGTCAGGCGAGAGGCGGCTTTGCCTGATCTTGTGGCCGAAAGGGCTGTCTTGACCTCCTCTTCGGTGAAGGGAGATGAAAAACAATGTTAGACACTTTCAAAGGCAGATCCTCGAGCCAAACAGTGACGTACGTGGCGGCGAGGTCGATGAACGAGACTCCAGTTGTGAGTTTGCGCTGGAAGCCAGTCTCAATAAAGGTTGTCGGCGCGAGTACCTGGTCGCAGGTGCTACGGGTCGGTCGGAAGCCAGCTTGTTCAGGTGGGATGTGTGCTTCGACTATATGGCACAATCTGGCTAATAACAGCCGTTCGAGAAGCTTGGAAGCTATGCATAGCAATGAGATAGGTCTGAAGCTTTTTGGGTCGTGTGAAGGCCTGCCAGGTTTTGGAATGGCAATTATTTTCGATTGTCTTAGGTATTTTTCCTGAGGCTTGGATGTTAGGACTTGGTCCTAACAGGTGTGTAGGACTTTCTATAGCCTCTGGGGATATCGGCAGTAGCTTCTTTTATCATAAGGTTTGCAAAACGATGGAAATTTTCAAGTTTTGGCGGTATGCGGTGGATCGTTTTATCGTCTGCTTCCGTGTAGGAGGTCCAGTCAGCTTTTCTAAAATTCCACCGTGGTTCAGGCAGAGAGGTAATGGTTGGGATTTCTATCCCGACATGAATCAGGACAGGTCTGTACTGACCATGGAGAAAGTGATCGAGGACAGTCCTGGAGCCTTGTAGACGTTGCCCATTATGGTCACAGGAAACGAAGCACAGATCAGGCGTGGAAACTTTGCACCATCTACCGGAATCGAACGTGCCTCTGTCTTTCGCATCATACAGAAGGAATGTGTTCTGGGTCGAGGCCCATTCTACCAGTTGTTCACCAGCAGTATCATTTCCCGGGTAGCCCAACGCTATATGGTGGCTATTTAAGTCTCCAGTGTAGATGGTAGGATGACTTGGGACGGGCATTAGTGGCAGAGTCAAAATCAAGTTAGGTGGCTTATAGGTGTTAGGAGTCAGGAGTCAGGAGAGTTAGTGATATCAAGAGGCGATTTCGCCCATTTCGATATCACGTGTCGAGGTCGAGCGTTCCTTAATTTTAGGGTAGGCCTAACCCTCTTAAAGCTATATATTTTTGTATTTTTGTTTTGTTTTTTTTTTGTTTTGTTTTGTTTTGTTTTGTTTTNCAGTCTTGCGTCAATGTATCTGTTGTAGGTTCACGATAAGCACTCACGCCCACAATGCCCACTGGTCACTCGACTTATACACCTACATAGAAAGTTCGAACATTTTCCAGATTTTTCTAGAAAAAATCGAAATGTCTAAATTTCACCTTTACAACCTGATACCATTCTCTTATGAAAGAGATGAATCTCAGCAACGAGGTTCCTACGGAATTATTAAAGCCTCGTTCCCCTCCTCTTGCATGGACTCGGACTGGGGATTCCAAGATGCTACCAGAAAAGTGATGAGAGAATCGACGGCGACCATCATGACGGAGGTGAAATGCAAGAACTATCAGGGCACCCTCGTCAATGACAACAACTTCTGCGCCAATACAGGAGGAAGGAACTTCTGTAACGTGAGTCTACCAACCCATCGGAAAAGGAAATGGAAGAAAATTGCCGAAAGAGTTTATTTTAGCCGATTCCATTCAGGGCGACGTCGGCGGACCGTTCATGCTCGAAACCGAGACTGGCTACTACCAACAACTCGGGATCATGTCCTCACCCACCAAGGAATGTATGGACTCCTCCAACGGCATTGGAGGAGTCTACATGAAGACGGCGAGTAAGTTGATGCAAAACTGACTATGTGCATATGCCTCCATGCTGGTACTCATGAATTCTTTCTGGTTCCAGATTACGTGAACGGCTTCATCAAGCCCAACACCCAGGATGCCGTTTGGTGCACAGTCCCTGAGAGCTGATTTTCCTTCTTTGAATTCAGTTCTGAGCAGCATGAAAGATAAAACATTCTTCATGCCTATCATCTGTGTCTGTCTTTTTCCATGTGGTTTTCTTAATGCTAATTCATATCTTTTAGCATGCGGAAGTCATGGACCCAGGATTTCATATTAAGGGCATTGTTGCATGACGTCCCACCTCCGGCTGTAATCATGAAAAACAACTTGAGGTGAGGAACGGAAGGTGTTGGGGGATTAATGAAGAAAATAGAGCTACTTCCCAAGTTGCACAGCAACATCGACTAGACATTGAGTATTCGTAGATGTATCGACATGGAAAAGCATTGGAATGCTGATTTTCTTTTTTTTTCCCAATGATTCCCTGCAACTAGCAATGCAAGAAAATTTACGTGTTCTTAAAAACAAATTTAAATTTAAAAATTTAGTTTTCATCTATAGTTTACATATATGAATGATATATGAAAAGTAGCATTCAACATTCCTATGAAAGTTAAAGTACATTTTACAAAAGACAATTTATAAACATATTTTCAGAGTGGAATTCATGGAAATAAATCCCTTAACTGCCTAATGAAAGTGCCCGGGAGACCAAAACAGAAATACCGGAGACCAGAATGGTTTCTGAGCTGCAAATCTGGCCTGAAATTGATGTTTCATTAGATGAGTCACTTTGGAGATGCTTCAGGGAGACGGAACGTTGCCTGACTTCCTGGGAGAGGTGAGATTGAGGATGATCCGATTTGGGAAGGATTAGACTAAAATGAAGACGCACAACTTCAAAATGTATACCACTCGTTGGGGTGGCATCTAGACAACAAATCTAGTCGAAATGTGACTTTTCATCAAATCGTGTCACAGTCGAGATGCAGGGGGAAAAAGGACGGCCTCTGAAGGAAAGGGGATGCATGATTGAGGCATTATCCTATGCGTACGTTTATCTTCCTTAAATATAGTCAAAAAGTCAAAAAAAATAGACCACTATGAAAGAACTTGAAAGAGATGATAGGTATTCCATGAAATATCTCTGTTGAATCAGTGAAATTTGACAAGATATACAAACCTGGATTTGCTTAACAGGGCACTTCTTAATGCATACTCATTTGATGGCATAATGGACTTGTAAGTACCAAAAATTAGGATCGATTTCACTCACCCCTTGATCACACTTACCCAGACTTACCTTTTTCCAGATGTACAGCACGATACTCTTTAATAAGACTATAAAACTGTAATCATGCTATTATGATGGCGCATATGCCCGGGTCTATTACTTGAAGGTTGTTCTACCTATTTTGCGATTGCATCTTGGAAATTCACGTCTGATTCGGAAAGTTATGTTTCGGTTTAAATACCCCTGAAATGACATTGTTGGGAAAATTCAATCGGGAAAAAAGTATTCCTGTACCACATGTCGGAGAGGCAGACGATAGCAATGCGGGAAATGGGAAATTCTGCAGGATAGTAATTTGTTGCTGGCAGACGGCCATATCATGTAATGAGAAAACAACGTGCTACACGTGCGAAAATAAAGTGCCCATTTGCGGGTGGGGAACGACCTGCCGAATCGACTTTCCAAGGACGACTGAGGCCATAAATGCTGGATCTTGATAAGTGCGGAGTACAGAACTGAAATTTCAGTCATCACGTCAAACATGGAGATTCACGTCTTTTCCGCCTTTCTCACTCTCCTGTTCTGCGCCGCAGTCCAGGTCTATCTGTGCATGTTCTTCATTTCCAAGGGAAACTAAGACTAAAACAAGATCATGAATTTCAACAGAGCTTTGCGGGGAGTGGAAGCGAGGATGCTGGATCGCAGTCATCTCCGATTGGTCTGCCTGGTAATCCCTGCACTCGCGTCGTTTACTTCCATCGCGTGCCTCATGATTATCACGCACTGAAGGAGAATTCCTGTTCCAGAGAATCGCCAAAAACCTCCATGTGGAAAAAGAGTCCAGCTGCAACCGGGCCAGTCTCATCCGCTCGTCAGCATGAACTATCCAGACAATTACCCGTCTTGGCACAGCTGCAACTGGATTTTCACCGTGAGTTCCCTTGCGTCTCTTCCGTTCAAAGTGCCACAGTAACAACTGGATGGCACGGTTCTCGACAGTGCTTCTCCGACATGACGCTCCAATGTGCCGACTTTCAACTTCCCGATACCCCTCTGTGCTGGCAGTCGGCCTTCCTCTACGGTGACAAAAGGTGGGCTCCACTGGCTCGCGTTCTCATGCCGAAGGAATCATATATCCCATGGTCGAATTTCCAAATTTTCAGGGCATGTGGAACATCAAATCCTTTCAAAAATCCGGTGAATGTGGGGAAGAGTTTCACGGCGATCCTCTACGCTGCTCTTGCGAGTGGACCAGGATTCGACTGTAGTGTCACATGCGGTCAGCAAATTATCTTCTTTCGTCATCTTTCAGCCACTTGGCTTTCCGCTAACCTTCAATGTACCCAAGCAGGTTGTGTAAAAAAAAGAGTTCTATGTGTTAATAGTGGTGAGCGTTGTCGTTGCAACATGGGTCCCATTCGTTTTAGCATTAAATCTATTATGACTAACAAAGGAGTTATCCCGTGAGTAGACGGTTTTCCAATGCCATGACCTTTTCGTTGCAGTCATTCCAGTCGCTTATAATTTCGTACATATTCTCTATGCAGACATGAATGGAATTCTATTTGCAAAAGGAAGGATTTATGTTTCAGGCCTTTTCACGCTGGTCCCATCAATGCCGTGTCAATTCGTCTATATCTCCCTCAATTTATCTAATGGCATTATCAATTCAAGCGCTCCGAATTTGGCACTCTGTTCCGCAGTAATTCACGACCGAACAAAGCCAAAGTGCGCATGAGTTTTCCGTTCAGGCCAAGAATTTCGACAATTTTACAGGGTCTTTATCAAATAGGCACCCTATTTCGGATGTCATAGCTTCTAAAAGGATCGTCGGATTCAGCTGATACTTGACAGAGAGTTTCACGAATTCCCCGCCACTGCAGAATGCCGATTGAGGGCGCTGTAGTTGACCGCGGAGCCCCATCTCACGTGTCGCGCCACTTCTCAGGAAGGAAAATAATTAATGTAGGGCCATGAGTCTCTCTGCCAAATGTCGGCTACTTTCGAGAGCCAATTAAAAAATATGGAGGTGGATTGTGACTTGTTCCCACCCGATTTTGTTTGGTCAAAATTTTACAGGGAATTGTCAGAGGCGGTAAAAGTTTGGCATGGAGCTCAAAACTCATTCGTCCCCTCCAAGACTGAAAAAAAATAAAAGAAATACGTTTAGCGTTCTCGCCAATACAGGAGAGATAGTGAAGCTTTCAATGCAGCAACGGGTCACATTCATTGGTTTTTATTATCAAAATGGAATCTCCGAAGCCAGAGCAATGCTTCTTCACGGTTCCAATTCGCATGTGCGACCATCTGCGCCCCATGTCGATATATACATGGTGAAGCAGGGAACTAATAAGTTTTAGGCCCATGAAAATCTCCGTCAAGTATCAGCTGCATCAGACGATTCCTTAAAAGGTAACCACCAAACTAAATCGGATTGTTATAATTCAACATCGACCTTTGTTTAACAACATCTTTTGAATTGATAATTTCCCCATGACGCTCCAGCTGAGATTCTGTAGCAAGGCATTTTTCCTTCGCTCGACTTCTTCAATGAGCATCGCAATTTCCTAGCTGGTGAAATTCGGTCGTCGACCACTCCCTACTCTACTTTCCATGATGGTAACATTGAGACTGCGTCCAGAACTTTTCCTTGAGGTTGTTCGTTTTACGATGAGATTCGGTGGCTCCTGTCTTTTTCAGGATGTTTCCAAAGATTTGACAGGATCTCGTTAAAACTTCCTGCCAGGGCGTATACAACGGCAGGGAACGCACAGAAAGTTTGCAGAAAGCTCCAACGAATGATAATGAAAGTCTACACGCCCTTCGTTATTTCTTTTCCCGATTCCTGAATTCTCTTGGGATTAAAAAAAATGGTGAAAATAATACCCTGGAAGAAGGTCAAAGAAAGCTTTAAAAAGTCAAAACAGAAAAAAGGGATATACCAAATAACTGCGATTTCTCTATTGTTTTCCAGGTCAAAGCTCAACTCCTCCTTGTAGTAAGTGTGGTCGCATACAATAATCATACGACATGATTCCTGAAGGTACATGAATTCCTAATTCCTAGTCTTATTACCAGAATGCGGAATCCCTGCGAGCCCCCCTCCGAGCGGCAAGAGATCTGTCGATGTCCGAACCAACGCGACCGATCCCAACCTGGACCGGATTTGGGTGGGATTTGCCGTTCCTTACGAGGGTAAGTATCCCTGGATGGCACACTTCCAAGATAAAGGAGAATTCTGTGGGGGTACCCTCATCAATGATCGATACGTCCTCACTGCAGCTCAATGCGTCGATCAGAGGTCTCGATTCTTCCTTTCGTTTCATCTCTTCTCTTGAATATTCACATTCCTTGTCCCTGTTGAAATATGATCGGTCTTTGACCATTGATGACCGTTTCA
>CAJPEV010002034.1:7824-23379 GCA_905338385.1 Darwinula stevensoni
TAATTTCAAATTCGAAAAGCGACAAAAGAGGGAAAATAACTTACTTCAGAAATCAATATAATAAAAATTATCACAAAATCAGAAATATTTGCAAAATTAGTAGAAGAACGGATTGCAATTACAATTCTGAAAATCGAAATCAAAAACACAAAATTTGGTAGCAAAACAGATTCATGAAGGGAATTGGAATTTGAAATTACAGCTCTTTCTTTGTAAACGACATTATTGGTTGAGACGCCATTATCAGGAAGGCGTTGCCTTTGCCACTCAACCACTAGGATTTTGAGGCAATCGGCAGACCTGACTCGAGAGAACAGAATATATAGCTGACCGTGAGAGAAAACGGGCTCCGGCGCAAGAGACCAGCAATGTAAAACGTTTGTTCCTGAGCTTTGTCGAAGGCCATACCGTAAGCCAAAAGAAATGGGAATCTTTTTTTGGCACTTCTTGAAGGAAATACTCGGATCTGTCTCTGTGTTCAGTGACACTCGTGGTATGAATACTTTCAAAGGTGCGGCGCGTGTAGAGAGACTACTGCAATAGAAGGTATAGAGTACGTTAGTTGGCTCACGGTAACGTTTACGGCAAAAGTTATCTGTCTAACGCTTCCTCGTACTGCTACCGTGGGACTTTAAGACATCATGAGATCTCTTTATGAGGCGGTAAAATATTCGGGTTGAACGAATTGAGGAACTCGACAGGGAAGTCGACCTGTTCTCGATCATCGTCTTCACACTGATCTGCCTTTACACTGTCAGAGCTCTTGTATGTTCTCGATGCACCTTCCAAACGGGACAGAACATGCTTCGTTCATGAAAGAGGAATGCCCATTTTTCGGGCACGAATTTGCGCGCCGACTCAGCAATTCTGCATCGCTAACGCGATACTCTCGACCAAACACTTCCTTCACCAAGTTGTATGTTAGGCAAAGATCGGTGAGACGCACAGATATTTCTGATGTTCGGCTCATAGCCCTGGGAATTGCGTCATACCCGAGCTCTTGCAACCACTGTCAAACTCTACCTCATCGGCGTTTGCTCGCATATTTGTGGTTAAATGAAATGTATGAAAATGTTCCCAAAGCGTACTAATATTCATGCATTTAACAAAAGTCTGGCCGCGCAATGTCTTTGGGGCAATTGGGAGAAGCTGGCGAAAATCGCCACCTTACTCCATCACATCACCACAGGATGCAGAGCTGCAACGCATTAGATCCGGGAGAGCGCGGTCAATCACTTCTTTCGCATAGCGTTTTGGGTAGCAACAATTGAAGTTCAATGTCTAGGTTAGCAAACCATTCGATTGTTCTTGGTGCTGCTGAATAGATGTAGTTTATGCCACGTTTGAATGCTCTAATTGGACAGTCGTTCACAATATGTTGGATGGTTTGGCTTTGTGTGCCGCAATCACATTTAGGATTTTTTTTCCTCCACTTATGGAACAGGTGGCTGCAGCGTCCATGGAGAGTTCCGATGAGGTTGATGGGGGACCATGGTTTTCTTGGTAGAGAGAAGCCAGGTGGCTTCGTTGTTGGGTCGGTGATGGGGTATCTTTGCAGTAGGTTTGTGCTAGCCCAATCACTTCGCCAGCGTTCTTCAGTCGAAGTATTTGCCTCGTGGAGTCTCTTTGCCTCATTCCAGAAAGGTTTCCTGGATTTCAAACGGTTGGCCGGTGTATTTGCTTGGTCTTGGTTGATTGGTAGGTTTGGGTTATTGAGAGTTTCGTGTTACTCTGACATAAACCGCTTCCGGAGGTGGGCTGGTGCTATTTTGGCAAAAACTGGGAGTGGAATGGATTTGAATTTGAGGGTGCCCATAATTATCCTCATTGTAGCGTTTAGCTGCGTATTGAGGAGTTTCACGTGCACGCATAACAGTCAATAACATTTAACTTGGAGTGAATATATTGGTTTGCAAATGCCTTCTGAAATAAATATTATTAAGAGTATGAAGGCTCGATTCATGTCTTCTTTGAATTCTTCCCAAAGACGGAGATGAAGAAAGCCTTAAGGGTTCTAACCATGCTGCTTGACTGTTCAATTGCTGCATCTGGAGTTACCACTACCCCCAGCGACTCAAAATCAATACTTTCTTGATCCAATATGGTCATAACGTCAGGCACAATGGTTTCATCGGAACCGTTCTCATCCAAGACATGCTTCCATAAAACAATTGCTCTCTTCGCTTGGTCCAAGTGCTCGATCCGCTTCTTAAAATCATATTGGTCATCTTTTTTCTCTGTTTCGATTAGGAAGTCGAGGTATTCTTCCATGGCCAAATGATTCGGGTTAAGAGCAATTTCCTTCCGACAGGTGGTGGTCTTATGAGCCTCCTGGATATGGGCGAACAACTCCACCTGGTTTTTCTTAATTTTAGTGGTCAGTTCCAACTCTTTCTTCTCAAGAATCACTTGGGTCCTAATCTGATAAGCAACACTTGCCGAGTTTTCTTGAGTCTTAAGCCTGTATATCGACTTTCCTTCATAGCGTTTGGTTTCCAGAGAGTGACTCTTCCAGGAGCAGCCGCATATACTGCATATCACCTTCTTCTGTTCGTTCCTAGTCATGCAACTGCTGTACTTAATGTATTTTTGCTCGAAAATCGTTGCCGGGAATATGCAGGTGGTCTTCTTGCAGTCGTTGCAGTTGATGGCCCTCTCCTTGTCAAGTAGGATTTTCACTTGTTCTTCCGCGACATCTACGAACTTAGTCACCTCCTCCCTCTCTTCTCTGAGGAGAGGGTATTGTTCCTGAAGAAAAATTAAGTCGGATGCAGCGGTAAAGACAACGAAAAGAATGTCAGCAATTGAAGAATAATCAAGCTTGTCATATCGCAACCCAATAGCGAGACTCATTCGGGTGCGCCGACTTATGAATCTTACTCCAAAGTAACAGAAGATATAAAACCTGGAATGAGAGAGAAGTGGAACATCAAAAGATGCCTGGATATATGTGCCTCTAGTGGCTTGCGCTACGGCGAGACTAGCATCCAATTTGAATTGGATTCCGTCAAATTCGCGGAGAAGGGGATTCCGATTCATAGCGGAAACCATGTCTACTATTTTTTAGCGTAAACATCTGTTTTGAAGAAAACCTTCGACTAAAGAGAGTAATGGAGCTTTCCTCTCATTTTCCGGAAAGTTCCAATCGATAGTCGGGATTGGGTTTCCGTTCACGGAAGTAAATTACCGTCTTGTATGGGTTTTCCTTACTTGCGTTCCTTATTCGAAAACGACTCCTTTCCATTCAACGCCATATATGGATCCGGATGGGTTCGTGACAGAAGAGAGCACCGACATGGCTCTCGATCCTCTCAAGATATGAAATTAAATGTGCTCAAGAAATACATTCCCAAAGCATGTCTTCTGACTTGGGAAGCAGGAGTATTAGCGATTCTTCGCGATCACTCACGTAACTTGCCTAGTTAGACGGTTTCCAGCAATATTTATTATTTATTAATTCGACCCTCATTGGATCCCTCGAAGCGCAGCCATAGCTTCGCCTCGTCGGGCAGCCGAGTCAAGTCCACCTCGACTAACTCATTACATTCTTCGTCGTAGATCTCCATGTGAAAGGGGACTTTCTCGGGTATGTGCAGGTCGTGGCACAGTTGCGACAACAGACCGTGTTTGTCTTTAAGGCCCACCTCAATATTTTTTCACTGATAACCGCAACCGAACAGCTGCACGAGGTACTTGCACCTCTTTGCCTTTCTCAGCTGCACAATGTCGCTATCCGAAGCTGCCCTCAATGCCGGGCTTGCCGATATTGGCCCCGCATTGGCTGCGAGTGGGGAAAATTGGCCCAACATCGCAGTGGGCTGCCCGTGATGGCCCCACATTGGGGCTAGGANCACGTTGACTGCGTTTGGAGGCATCCATGATACGAACAGTAGGCGGTGACCTTGCTTCCATGCTCCGCATGCGCAGCGTTCTGCATCTTCAAGCGACGGCGGACTCACGACAATCCCACTTTCATTTGGGCTACCCTTATAGTTTATGCCACGTTTGAATGCTCTAATTGGACAATCGTTCACAATATTTTGGATGGTTTGGCTTTGTGTGCCACAATCACATTTAGGATTTCTTTTTTCTCCACTTATGGAACAGGTGGCTGCAGCGTCCATGGAGAGTTCCGATGAAGTTGATGGGGGACCATGGTTTTCTTGGTAGAGAGAAGCCAGGTGGCTTCGTTGTTGGGTCGGTGATGGGGTATCTTTGCAGTAGGTTTGTGCTAGCCCAATCACTTCGCCAGCGTTCTTCAGTCGAAGTATTTGCCTCGTGGAGTCTCTTTGCCTCATTCCAGAAAGGCTTCCTGGATTTCAAACGGTTGGCCGGTGTATTTGCTTGGTCTTGGTTGATTGGTAGGTTTGGGTTATTGAGAGTTTCGTGTTACTCTGACATAAACCGCTTCCGGAGGTGGGCTGGTGCTATTTTGGCAAAAACTGGGAGTGGAATGGATTTGAATTTGAGGGTGCCCATAATTATCCTCATTGTAGCGTTTAGCTGCGTATTGAGGAGTTTCACGTGCACGCATAACAGTCAATAACATTTAACTTGGAGTGAATATATTGGTTAGCAAATGCCTTCTGAAATAAATAGTATTAAGAGTATGATGGTTCGATTCATGTCTTCTTTGAATTCTTCCCAAAGACGGAGATGAAGAAAGCCTTAAGGGTTCTAACCATGCTGCTTGACTGTTCAATTGCTGCATCTGGAGTTACCACTACCCCCAGCGACTCAAAATCAATACTTTCTTGGTCCAATATGGTCATAACGTCAGGCACAATGGCTTCATCGGAACCGTTCTCATCCAAGACATGCTTCCATAAAACAATTGCTCTCTTCGCTTGGTCCAAGTGCTCGATCCGCTTCTTAAAATCATATTGGGCATCTTTTTCCTCTGCTTCGATTAGGAAGTCGAGGTATTCTTCCATGGCCAAATGATTCGGGTTAAGAGCAATTTCCTTCAGACAGGCGGTGGTCTTATGAGCCTCCTGGATATGGGCGAACAACTCCACTTGATTTTTCTTAATTTTAGTGGTCAGTTCCAACTCTTTCTTCTCAAGAATCACTTGGGTCCTAATCTGATTAACAACACTTGCCGAGTTTTCTTGAGTCTTAAGCCTGTATATCGACTTTCCTTCATAGCGTTTCGCTTCCAGAGAGTGACTCTTCCAGGAGCAGCCGCATATACTGCATATCACCATCTTCTGTTCGTTCCTAGTCATGCAACTGCTGTACTTAATGTATTTTTGCTCGAAAATCGTTGCCGGGAATATGCAGGTGGTCTTCTTGCAGTCTTTGCAGTTGATGGCTCTCTCCTTGTCAAGTAGGATTTTCACTTGTTCTTCCGCGACATCTACGAACTTAGTCACCTCCTCCCTCTTTTCTCTGAGGAGACGGTATTGTTCCTGAAGAAAAATTAAGTCGGATGCAGCGGTAATGACAACGAAAAGAATGTAAGCAATTGAAGAATTATCAAGCTTGTCATATCGCAATCCAGCAGCGAGACTCATTCGGGTGCGCCGACTTATGAATCTTACTGCAAAGTAACAGAAGATATAAAACGTGGAATGAGAGAGAAGTGGAACATCAAAAGATGCCTGGATATATGTGCCTCTAATGGCTGGCACTACGGCGAGACTAGCATCCAATTCGCGGTCTTATGCAGTAATTACTTACGATTGACAAATTTAAGAAAAAGTTATTGGATGAAGTTAAAGAACAGAGAATTCATATCACGTTTTCGCATTCTCATTTGCGGGAATTTTTTTTTAAATTGGAAGCTAAACCTTTGGCGAGATTTTACTCTTACACAACAATTATCACACATATAAAACTTGCACAAAGAGCGTCATCAATGCTCCAAAGAAATGAAACCTGTAGAAATGCCCCTCAGTTCATCGGGAATTCTCTCACCTATTGGGACTTGGTCCTCCAATTTTTTCAGGTTCTCTGACAGAGCTTGTCTTTCGTGAAGCACCTCCTTCGTCATGGCAAGGCCAACCGGCGTCATCTCTCCCAAAGACTCCAAGAAAGCCTTGTTGCTTCTGAGTCCCAAGTCCCAGAACATATTTTGCATGGGATTCTTAGTGCTGCCAAAGAGGGCAGAGTGGTTGAAAGGATGATAGTCCTAGTAGAACAGGTTGGCATTCCTCACGAGGACGATGGCAGCTGGTTCCTGCCCGTCGCAGAAGCTGCGAAGAAGCGCGAACTTCTCCTTCATGTCGATGCCGAACAATCGGGTAATGGCGTGAAAAATATACTTCTGCGAGGTCGTCAGCATAGCAGTGTAAGAGGGCAGTACGAATGCCACGGCATTAACGTAGTCCAAACCATGTGGATCACATTGCTCAAAGAACTCCCGTATCTGTCGGAGGAACCAATTTTGCTCTGTGAATTTACAAAATATAACTTTCACATAGTCATCCGAAAGTTAGTTTGAAAAGCTTTATACATTTACTCTCTTGAGAGAATAAAATGCAATAATAAAAATTCTTGTTAAAAAAGGAAAAGGAATGAGAAGTAAGAAAATATTAAAACTTTTCAGCTTTTGACAATAAGAGGGCCCATACTATCACAGTCAAGGTAATGTGAACCTCCCTTTTCCTAGGCAACACAATATATATTTTTCTTGAGCCGAAAATGGACTTTGCAAGTTCCTCATCCTTATGGATGCCCTCGGAGTCTCCGAAGCCCGTAGTGTTAATGACAATAAGCGTCTAAAGGATTCCTCATCCCCTCTTGCCAGTTGAAGGAATAGGCGGAGAGCCCTTTCGTCTGTCTTTGGGCCATGTCATCCGCGGTTACGTTGCCCTTCTCGGTGATGAGCATCAACTGGAAGTTATCCTCCCAGCGGACACCATACACGTTCATTCATCATCATTCATCACGGCCATTCATCATCATTGTCTTTCCTGGGTGTTGGAATCGAATAAAAGTTGGCTTCGTTTTTCAAAATACATCGCAGAAGAGAATGGAAATTGACGTTTTGGACACATTCAAAAGAAAAATAAGGCAAAACTGCGAGGAATATCGCAAAGTTCACTTTTCATGGCGCAATCAGATCACGCGATACAGGATCCCCGTTCTCTGATTATTAATAATCAATCTCTCTGACGTGCTCCATTCCAATGGTGATAAAGAAACGTGAAACTTCTCCCCTTAGAAATCCCTTCCCTGTGAAAAAAAAATCCTACTTGAAAGAAGTCCCATATCACGTAAGGATTTTGGAACTAAAGCCAAAATCAATAAAGTAAAGGGTGTCCGGAAAAGGTGTCCCTAGTTTTATATTGTTATAACTTGGAGAGTATAGAAAAGGAGAACATAGGTTTGTGCTCAATGAAAGTTATGGTCATAAAGCTTTTCTTACCAGGTGAATCTCTGACCCGTGTAGACATTTTGCTTATGCAAGTTTTTATTTATATTTCACTATTTCTATTTTTCTCTGAAAATTTCCCTGAAATTCTGAAGAAACATTGGACTAGGAGTGGGGGTCTCATCCCCTTCCCCCGACGAATTCTTCAACTTCCATCACTTCTTCTTTGGGATTTATGTCATGATCCTTGTGCACAACTCTAAGGTTGACAACGTGCATACCCCGAATGATAGAATTCCAGGAGCACTTGACACTGTGTCGCCTGAGATGCGGACCAGGACATGGTTAGAGATCGAATACTGATTGAATATCTGCAGAGCATTCAATGGGCCCCGTGCGGAACTGTACAGGGAAAACGTTTTTGGAGAAAGGGGCTCTCACTTACCATGAAACTCATTATTCTATCTATATACAGGTATGTATAGACGATCGTGTGTGACTGAGTGATTGACTGACACTAATTCTATGTTCTAGAGAAGTCAGAAATCCGAAACTTGGTACACATGTACCTTTGGGATGCAGAGTTCAGAAAAAATCCGAGTGTGGAGCTCCTGGGTGCACCTATTTTGGGGGTGACTTTTTAAAATAATTTATTTTGTCCTACCGAATTGGGCATAGACACGTGGAACTTGATATAGTACCTATTGCGAACCTGAATTCAGAGAAATTCTGACTTTGGAGGTAAATTCCCTGGGGCACAATTTCATGTTTTTGAACTCTTGCAATGCGAAGACACGATGAAATTTCTAATTTTTCACGCCGCGCAACATTTTTTGGTGGTACGTTTTTTAAAAATGGGTATGGCAGTCATAGTATGGGAGCTAAGGTCATATAACCATATACCATTCGATAGGAAATTAATTGAACTTTCGTTTTCTTTTTCTTTCATGTCGCTAGCATAAATAGTGCCATTTGAAAATAGGTGCACTTTTTTTTGGGCCACCCTTTACATGAGAACTTCAGTTTGATCTTTGAGGATTACTTTGATGTTCTCAGCCCCATTCAGATCAGAAGAGTCTCCCGGCAAGTCCGCATTTCAAAAGAAATTAATCCCTGAGTTTTGAGTTGTGTGGTCAAAGCTTTGAAAAACAGTGTTTCATCAGGATGAAGGTGAACGTTTAATCTTTTCCGAAACCCATGAATGGGTTACGAATTAATCTCTGGAATCACAAGCTTCTCAAAACGTAATAGCACGGATGCGATGAATGAATATAAGTTTTTCAGCATCGTACGACATCAGAAACAAACAAAACGGCTTAGAAAAGAACCAAAATTGAACAAGGATTCCAAATATATCGTTAAAAATTGTTCTACTTCCTATAGTTTAGGTTGTGGAGGGGAGAGGGTGGCTATCTATGTGCAACACGCGGTATATTTCATTCAGTCAAATGGATAAACATGGGAATTTGAAACTTGACATGGACATGTCTACTGAGACTCTGATTTTAGGGAAATGTCACGTTTCGGATGCACGCCCTGGGGTCATATTTTTTGGGGGTGACTTTTTAAATAATTTTTTTTACTGCCAAAATTTGACTAAAATAGAAAACTGAAACTTGGCACAACAATAACTGAGGTGATGGTGAATATGGAAAAATGTATTGTTTTGTGGTGCATACCCTCAGGGTACAGGTTTGGCTGCGTCAGCTTTTCCAAAGATATTTTTACAACAGCGAAAACATCAAACGTATTAGGATGAAACTTGGTAGACAAGTAGTCCTCCGAGTACTTATTTCAGTAAAAATGTTAACTTTTTAGGTAGAATCCCTGAGGGTAATTTTTTTTGCAATAGGAGCATTTTCCGGCATATGTTTTTATCCAGTGAAAGAGAGAACTTAAGAAAGTTGAAAATTGGACCAGAACTACCTGTTCGAATGCTGAGTACATATCCTACTTTTCAAATATGATCCCTTATGTAGATTATGAAGAGATTTTAAGTTAGACACGCAATAAATAAAAACTTCGCTGAAAATATCGGGTCGTTCTTTTTCGGCACACATTTTGACAAGCACATACTTTTAATGTTTTTACCATTTGGAAAAGAAATTAATGAATAAATTACTAACCTGGACCATTGAGCGCCATAGGCGCGACCGTTGCTAGTTCGTTTTCCAGAAGGGCAAACAAACTGGTATCCCATATTTTTTGAGTTATCAAAAGGTTTAGGTAGCGCCTTAGCAAAATTCAACCTTTTCGTATTCCTCTCTGAGAGCATCAACACGAACGAAATTAGGCATGTTTCTTCTGCTGTAAACAAAGATTCAGCAAAAACAGCACCAAACACAGCAAATTTCAAGCTCCATCTCCCCAAGGTTGTGGAAAACACTGAATCCCACTTTTGGAATATGTGAATTTCATTCCCCCCTTTTTTTTCAATCCCCCCTGGGTAGTTCCTCCTGTTTCGTCATCTATCTCATCCTTTGCGTCGCTCTCCACCTGAGTTTGGAGAATCGAGGCTAAATTATATGCGCAGTCATGATTCGACTTCATGATTTTCCCTCATGGAATCTACGCAGAGGAGTCTGAGATTTTTGTCTGGGAGAGTGAACATTCTGCACTGTAAAAAATCATTCCGACCAACGCATCTGAAACAGGGATTCGCGGAGAAGAGGATTCCGATTCATAGCGGAAACGATGTTTACTATTTTTTAGCGTAAACATCTGTTCTGAAGAAAACCTTCGACTAAAGAGAGTAATGGAGCTTTCCTCTCATTTCCCGGAAAGTTCCAATCGATAGTCTAAATTGCGTTTCCGTTCACGGAAGTAAATTACCGTCTTATATGGGTTTTCCTTGCTTGCGTTCATTATTCGAAAACGACTCTTTTCCATTCAAAGCCATATATGGATCCGGATAGGTTCGTAACAGAAGAGAGCACCGACATGGCTCTCGATCCTCTCAAGATATGATATTAAATGTGCTCAAGGAAAGCATTCCCAAAGCATGTATTCTGACGTGGGAAGCAGGAGTATTTGCGATTCTTCGCGATCACTCACGTATAACAAACTTGCCTAGTTAGACGGTTTCCAGCAATTTTTATTATTTATTTATTCGACATCAGCAGAGACTTTTATTAGTTAAACACCCGTCCTTATATATCGAACCGAGTTGCCAGAAAACACGGCAGCGAACGAGCTGCAATGGAGAGTCCCAGAACAACCCCAGCAACGATTTAAAAAAAGGTAATTCTCTCGCCCTTTTTCACGAAAGACGCTGGAATCCCGCGACACCTACCCAACGGAACGACCCGAACCGCGCTGACCTCATTGGATCCCTCGAAGCGCAGCCATAGCTTCGCCTCGTCGGGCAGCCGAGTCAAGTCCACCTCGACGAACTCATTACATTCTTCGTCGTAGATCTCCATGTGAAAGGGGACTTTCTCGGGTATGTGCAGGTCGTGGCACAGTTGCGACAACAGACCGTGTTTGTCTTTAAGGCCCACCTCAATATTTTTTCACTGATAACCGCAACCGAACAGCTGCACGAGGTACTTGCACCTCTTTGCCTTTCTCAGCTGCACAATGTCGCTATCCGAAGCTGCCCTCAATGCCGGGCTTGCCGATATTGGCCCCGCATTGGCTGCGAGTGGGGAAAATTGGCCCAACATCGCAGTGGGCTGCCCGTGATGGCCCCACATTGGGGCTAGGACGGCAGCCAACATTTGTCATGACTCAGAATGCGACATCTATCTCAGTTACTTGAACAAAAAGCTTCCCACAACATATGCGAGATGGCGACTATGCGGCCGCCTTTTCAGTCGGATCAAGAAGTGATTCATTAATTTAAGACCCCAGTACCTTTCTTACGGTACTTGATCCATTTCCATAAAGAAAGTGAAGGAAGACATTCGAATTTCTCAGTTCATTTGTTGAAACAAATTAAGCAGTCCAAAGAGACCCTTTAGTTAATCGTGGAGGAAGCATGATTCAAATAGGGGCTTCACTCGATATAGGGATAATAAAACGATAAAGTTATTGTCATTAACTCCATCTTGGGTTCCCATAGTTGAGGAGTTCTCTGGGAAAAGGGCGTCTGCGTCCATACGGGTGTATGGGCACACATGCCCGTTTTCCAGAGAACTCTTTAATTCTATTAGCACCAAGGAAACAAGTAAAGCACTCATGTGGGACATCTATGGAGAAGTTAAATTCTTAGGTTCCACATAGAACTCTCATTTCTCATAGGATTGTTTATGTACGCGTATTATTAAAAATTATTAATAAAAAATGAAGGAGTTTTTTTTTAAACTATTATGAAAAACGTAAGATGTTAATACATGGTATCTGTTGCGAAAGTAGAGGCAAATTATGATCATGCCACT
Source organism: Darwinula stevensoni (assembly GCA_905338385.1). Classification (NCBI taxonomy): domain Eukaryota; kingdom Metazoa; phylum Arthropoda; class Ostracoda; order Podocopida; family Darwinulidae; genus Darwinula; species Darwinula stevensoni. The sequence goes on from CAJPEV010002034.1 coordinate 19,522, forward strand.
TTGGAAAGCAAGGACGCAGAGATTCAAAGATATTTGGGAGACGCAATTCTTCCATTGCAGTAACACCCACCATAACTACAGGTACTTTCGCGCATGGAACCTCCTCAGAATCAGGCGGGACGTGTATACGCTCCTCAGTTTTGAGAGGAGTAAGGAGAAAAGAGTTTAACACTTTCGATCTGACGGACGTAAATGTTACGGACGAGGATGCACGTAATAATGCGTTGTTTGACATTTTTAAAATGCGGAAGTAATTTAACACAAAAAATAGAGAACTTATTCTTCGTTCCCAATCAAGTGGAAGTCTCTACCACTTTGTGTTCCGATGTTAGGATTATTTTGATAGACCTCATAAAACCTCGTTCGCATGCCCTCTGGAGCGAAAGTGTTAAATATTTGTATTCATCCAGGATCTTAAGATGAGAAACAAATGAAATGAATTACGCAAGGGGAAATCAATGAGTCTCCGTTAAACGCAGACGTAGTTCTGTCAATAATGCGCTCTGTTGGTGTAACAACTGTACATATCCTTGTATTTAACCCATTCTCTGCGAGGTCTGCGGTCCGCCGCCATCATTCAGCTGAGTTTTTTTTCTTGTACTGTAACACTTAAGGTGAGGAAGATGTAAATAAATGTTCGAGCGTCCAATAGCCTTGAGTACAGAGAATATCTCATAGAGAATGATAGACACCCCAAAGCTAATGGAGTTATGTGCCTTTTTACTGCGAATTTTTCAAAGTTGAAAATTGTATTATATCATGAATTAGGGCACGGAAGAACCCGTAGAAATAGTTAAAGTTGCTGGCTACTCGCTTTGAAAGGAGATATTATTCATATTTCTAACTGAAGTAGTTTGGGAGATATGGCATTTGTTTGAGGGGTCATTTTACCTTTCCCTCTCAAACTTTCAAAGTGCATGTCTCCTGAACTGTTGGACCTAGACAGCTGAAAATACGGATTTATCCGTTTCTCATAACCCACTGCACACATGATTTTTAATAGCGAAATCCCAGTCAGTGCAGTAACCACCATTGGACCACTTGACATGGAAAGACTCTTATGTACCCCGTAAATAAATGTTTGCAANCTTCGCCTCGTCGGGCAGCCGAGTCAAGTCCACCTCGACGAACTCATTACATTCTTCGTCGTAGATCTCCATGTGAAAGGGGACTTTCTCGGGTATGTGCAGGTCGTGGCACAGTTGCGACAACAGACCGTGTTTGTCTTTAAGGCCCACCTCAATATTTTTTCACTGATAACCGCAACCGAACAGCTGCACGAGGTACTTGCACCTCTTTGCCTTTCTCAGCTGCACAATGTCGCTATCCGAAGCTGCCCTCAATGCCGGGCTTGCCGATATTGGCCCCGCATTGGCTGCGAGTGGGGAAAATTGGCCCAACATCGCAGTGGGCTGCCCGTGATGGCCCCACATTGGGGCTAGGATGGCAGCCAACATGTGTCATGACTCAGAATGCGACATCTATCTCAGTTACTTGAACAAAAAGCTTCCCACAACATATGCGAGATGGCGACTATGCGGCCGCCTTTTCAGTCGGATCAAGAAGTGATTCATTAATTTAAGACCCCAGTACCTTTCTTACGGTACTTGATCCATTTCCATAAAGAAAGTGAAGGAAGACATTCGACTTTCTCAGTTCATTTGTTGAAACAAATTAAGCAGTCCAAAGAGACCCTTTAGTTAATCGTGGAGGAAGCATGATTCAAATAGGGGCTTCACTCGATATAGGGATAATAAAACGATAAAGTTATTGTCATTAACTCCATCTCGGGTTCCCATAGTTGAGGAGTTCTTTGGGAAAAGGGCGTATGCGTCCATACGGGTGTATGGGCACACATGCCCTTTTTCCAGAGAACTCTTTAATTCTATTAGCACCAATGAAACAAGTAAAGCACTCATGTGGGACATCTATGGAGAATTTAAATTCTTAGGTTCCACATAGAACTCTCACTTCTCATAGGATTGTTTATGTACGCGTATTATTAAAAATTATTAATAAAAAATGAAGGAGTTTTTTTTTAAAGCTATTATGAAAAACGTAAGATGTTAATACGTGGTATCTGTTGCGAAAGTAGAGGCAAATTGTGATCATGCCACTTTGGAAAGCAAGGACGCAGAGATTCAAAGATATTTGGGAGACGCAATTCTTCCATTGCAGTAACACCCACCATAACTACAGGTACTTTCGCGCATGGAACCTCCTCAGAATCAGATGATCATGCCACTTTGGAAAGCAAGGACGCAGAGATTCAAAGATATTTGGGAGACGCAATTCTTCCATTGCAGTAACACCCACCATAACTACAGGTACTTTCGCGCATGGAACCTCCTCAGAATCAGGCGGGACGTGTATACGCTCCTCAGTTTTGAGAGGAGTAACGAGAATAGAGTTTAACAATTTCGATCTGACGGACGTAAATGTTACGGACGAGGATGCACGTAATAATGCGTTCTTTGACATTTTTAAAATGCAGAAGTAATTTAACACAAAAAATAGGGAACTTATTCTTCGTTCCCAATCAAGTGGAAGTCTCTATCACTTTGTGTTCCGATGTTAGGATTATTTTGATAGACCTCATAAAACCTCGTTCGCATGCCCTCTGGAGCGAAAGTGTTAAATATTTGTATTCATCCAGGATCTTAAGATGAGAAACAAATGAAATGAATTACGCAAGGGGAAATCAATGAGTCTCAGTTAAATGCAGACGTAGTTCTGTCAATAATGCGCTCTGTTGGTGTAACAACTGTACATATCCTTGTATTTAACCCATTCTCTGCGAGGTTTTGCGGTCCGCCGCCATCATTGAGCTGAGTTTTTTTTCTTGTACTATAACACTTAAGGTGAGGAAGATGTAAATAAATGTTGGAGCGTCCAATAGCCTTGAGTACTGAGAATATCTCAAAGAGAATGATAGACACCCCAAAGCTAATGGAGTTATGTGCCTTTTTACTGCGAATTTTTCAAAGTTGAAAATTGCATTATATCATGAATTAGGGCATGGAAGAACCCGTAGAAAAAGTTAAAGTTGCCTGGCTACTCGCTTTGAAAGGAGATATTATTCATATTTCTAACTGAAGTAGTTTGGGAGATATGGCATTTGTTTGAGGGGTCATTTTACCTTTCCCTCTCAAACTTTCAAAGTGCATGTCTCCTGAACTGTTGGACCTAGACAGCTGAAAATACGGATTTATCCGTTTCTCATAACCCACTGCACACATGATTTTTAATAGCGAAATCCCAGTCAGTGCAGCAACCACCATTGGACCACTTGACATGGAAAGACTCTTATGTACCCCGTAAATAAATGTTTGCAAAAATTTCATGCGAATTTCTTGTAAGTTAAGCTTGTATTCTTTGTCTGGAACCACAGCAACTTATTTTATTCGTGACATGAGGGTTGATATTATTCCAATCATATAAGTTTAACATTATATCATATGTAAAAAGAGACTGTAAATCGGATGTAAAAGGTACCCCGAAGGTAAAAAATTGTGAAGTACAGGTAAAAGGTGAATGTAAGTGCAGGTAAAACAATGTAAAAAAGAAACACGGTGAGAAAGAGGGGAACTATGAAACTGAGATATACAGGGCGTTTCATTTAAATTGTACATCTTTGAACGCTCATATCTCTGAGAGGACGCAACCGTTCTTTACGAAATTTGACCACAATATAGAGCAACCTTTGCCAAATTATTGGACAGAGTTTCTTACTCGCAGCGCCATCTATTGAGTTGAAACACCGATTCTGACAAAACCTCTGAAACCAAGATCTTATCAACTTGATGAAATCTTTTAAAGCTCATCATTCGTTAGATAATGCCTTGATCCAATGGTGCT
>CAJPEV010002034.1:31374-51986 GCA_905338385.1 Darwinula stevensoni
GGAGTTTCTTTAGTGACGTCACTGTTTAGCACTGCCTACCGTCAGAGTAATGAAAATGTATCACGGAATAGAAGCCGCGATTCACATCCTATATTGATACCGTTCTTAGGTATATTAGACGGACTGCAATGATCCATCATTGGTTGGTGATCCATGACTGGGTGCTTTAATCTTTTTAGCCACTGACAGGGGAAGTCCTAACTTGTCTGCGACTTCTTCCTATAGGTTTTCGGGTCAATGTGTATAGTATCGCAAATGTAAGGACTTAAAAAATATAATTTCATTATTTTAATTTAATCATTTTAAAATTATATTTCCGCAGCCCCTGATATCTATTGATTATGCGAGTGATATCTTCCACAGACACTCCCGCATTCTTAGCCACGAAATTTGGGCTGGTGTATCCTCTCAGGTTATCGTTTCTCCAGCTCTTCTGATTTTGGTCTTGGTCCACTTCCAAAGAAGCTAAAATGCTAATATAATATTCATCGCTCAAAAAGTCACACCAATAAGGAGCTGAGCGATCTTGATGAAATTTGGCAAACATACTCTTATTGGTATGTCATGAAATTGATGCTAGTTTCAAGGTCGTAGGTTGAATATTCGAAGAGAAAACTTGCCAATCATCCCAATTTAAATGGGGCTGGTGGGGTCGTACTTATCGCCCACAACGAACATCTAAAAGGGTTTATTAATGAAATGCGATAAAGGAACATCTACTGATTTTTAGTACAACGAAGCAAAGTTTCAAGGTCCCAGGATTAAGCGATGCAGGGAAAACTTGCCGAGCTAGCCGAACTCCCAAAGGATGGGGAATAGGACGACTACACTAATCAGGCCATGACACTTCTGACCCCATTTAAATCGGGATGCTTGGTAACTTTTCTCTGTGAATATTCGACCTACGACCTTGAAACCAGCATCAATTTCATGACACACTAATACGAGTATCTTTACCATATTTCATCAAGATCGCTCAACTCCTTGGTGTGACTTTTTTTGTCGATGAGTATATATGTTGGGTTTTTCTCTCCTTTACCAAGCCATAGTGCCACGTTTCCCGAAATGGCGCAAAATGCTGTGGGCCCCTTTAAATAACACTCTCAAATATTTCCTCTTGCGCTGCTTCCCTCAGGCAGCATATTAATATTTATCGTTGAGAAGAGCTGTGATATAGCCTCCTCACGAAGCATCCATATTTGCAGGAGTGTCAACTGCCCTACTCCATATGACTGATTTGCTGGAAGCACAAGATAAACTTACACGTTGTAAACTGTGACTCGGAAAAAGCTTGCGACGAGGACGGACGCAGTGCTGCGTTAAATTTGATGCCATAGCAGCGAAATATCCCTCCGCATTCTAGAAGTTTTTGCCTTTCGATACCGCTAAGTTTCTGCGCGTTTCATGAATTCGGAATGGAAGAACAGATGGGTGCCACTGTCATTTTTAACGCGCGTGTCCACAGCGTGGAGAAGAACCGGATGAGATGCGTAAGTTCTCTCTCGTCGTACAGCGAGACGCCAAGCATATTTCCTCGCTGCGTTTCCCCAGTTCGGGCCAAATGTCGGGACGGGTCGGTTGGAGATCCGACACTTTCGGATGCACTCAACTTTCGTCGCATGGAGCTGTGCTTCTCCTTGCAAATATTGAGAAGCGTTTCTGAGTGCCCGAGTCCCTGGCTGTGAAATTCAAACGCTTTTACAACTTCTCGATTTTTAAAAACCTTTTTTTCCTATATGGTCTCTCCATATCTTGAGAAGAGATCTTGGCAATGCTTTTATGGACACGATCTGAAGGTTCCTAAGACTTTAACAGGTTGACCGCCACGGTGCGCACCGGTGCGCCTCACTGAGTCCCTTTTCCTGCTCCATGGGTCGCACCGGTTCGCCCCGTGCTTCACGTTCTCGAAGGGATGTAAACATGTATTTTAGCCCAGGAAAATCACCGTCACCAGGCCAGTATGGCCTGGTCAACGTGTTAAATGATGTTCCACATTTCGAAAAGTCTCACATTTACTGTTACCACTGGGATGGTAAAAGTGATTCAATAACTTTCCGTCGTTATCTTGCTTAAGTTCTCGAGATTCCTGGAAGAACTGGGATTTACAATAGATGATTCAACATCTTTGAGAGGGTACTCGTCGAACGCTATTCAATGATAAACTTGCTCTTTGCATCCTGGTTGGATTCCAAAAGGCAACGTACTTCATACGTTGTTCTGCTTCGAAAGCTTTCGGAGGCGAAGGTGAGTTGTGTGATTACATTTTGCAAATAATTGACTCTCGGAACTCGTACAAGAAAACCGAACTTTAATTTTGAACATATTGAGCGAACGAGGAAAACGCTGGTTGCGCAGTGCCCGTGGCGGATAGAGAAATTGATCGTAGGTTCCCTAGTTCCTACCTATCCACAACCCCCTTCCCCCTTCCACCACTCCCCGCCCTATCGTCTTTTTCACTTCTTGTCAAGGGTAAAATCTTAAATACCTTTCTATCTGGCCCCAATGAATATTTAAGGTATATGTTATTTAAATAAAAAATCTTTTAAAAATATAATGCTAACCCATCCATAGGGGGGGGGGGGTGGTTGCCCCCTCTCCTTGTCCCTCCTTGATCCGCCACTCGTGTAGCATGATTAGCGATCAGAAGTAGCAGCAACTCTCACAGCAGTTTCAGTTGCATGCAGTGATTGAGGCTTTTCCCGCAGCATTTCGCATGTCTCGTTTCACTTTATTTTAAAGACTGGCTAATGAGAAGCCTTCAAGTTCTACTTATAGTTCATGTTGTAAAATTCAGGATATATAATATCATTTTCTTGATACGTCGGGCGATGGGTTCACTTGTAGAACTGCCGACAACGATAGAAGGAATGCGACAGTGAATAATGATCCTCGCCTCCCTTCTCGTCTTTCAAGATGAATGAAGGAGGATGACGGGGAAGCACAGGTACCTGCTGCGAGTCCGGGGCGAGGATTTCGCGCTGCGCCTGGAGGTGGAAAGCCGAGAGGAGGTGGAGAAGCGGCTCAGCGAGGAATCGTTTGCCCGGGTCCTCCCGACCCAATACTTCCTCGAGTACCTGGACGAGGAGGAGAACTGCTACGTGCGGGTGCTGAAAGCGGATGAGCTGCCGGAGGGAGGGCATCTCAGGGTGTCGCCGCTCTATGGCCTCGACCAGCCGCCGCCACCATATTATCCGCCTCTAGATGTGAGATCATCTCGCTTTCCCCATCTCGACCATTCTTTTGATAGGGACACTGCTCTGTTTATATGCTGGACAGTGCCCATACTTTTCACATTATCATTGGCGAGCCACACGTGGACTCTTAATGCTATGGAAACACTCCAGCCTTAAATAAAGAAATTCCAGGTAATATAACTCCATGTTACAAATGGAACTCTTTTCACATTTACGTCATCCAATCTTCAGTCGAAACATTTTTTCCGTCGTCCGCAGGGGAAAAGTCTGTTTCAATTGTTTCCAGAAATTCTGAATATATAACTATAACGGACTGATTCCCGTGCATGAGTTCCGAATGACATTTCTGATTAATTCATCGTATTATGAATATCATCTTGGAAATATGGAACTCTCCACATTGACAATCTCTCGGAAACAACCCAGTTCGTGAAGCGAATCATGCAGAATTCCGAATCCCCCTAAACCCCATGCATAAGACCTCCTGATACGACGGTAATCAGAGGTTTCTTCCTCCACGTGAAGCCGTTATCATGCGGATACATCCCGGATACGAGTTATAGAACAAACATGTCTCCTTTTCCTCATCTATATAATAATATCCGGCGTACTCTTGTCCTGTCTGTCCGCCGGAGGCCTGCACGATGAATTTTTCCGAACCCGACCCCATCGGCCCGATTCGAAACGTGGTCCTACCCGACACGAAACTCGATCGCCGGACTGAGCAAGCCCGCAGCCTGCCCAGGCCTCTAAACTTCAGAATTCGGGGTCTCCGGGTTCGTCATTTTATCTAAAAGCCCTGATACACGAGGCAAGAACTTGCTAGCAAGTCCTGCTTACAAGGGGCAAGCGAGGATATACACGAAGTAAGTCGACTCTAGCAAGGACTTGCCTTCACTTGCTCGAAAGTTTTGAAGCATCTGTGAAACGAAGTCGAAAAGAGCGAAAACTCACCAACTAATAGATGTCAAGGAGATCTACGACTACGATTGCGGCATAATTTCGGTGGCACGGCGCCGCAACTCTCCATTGAAGCCTTACCGGCTTCCGTGAACGACCTTGCCGGTGGATTATCATGATTAAGGAGTATCACGGCCGCTCAATCAGGGATCTAATATGAGTGAGCAATATCTCTCTTGATTTAACTCATGGGGGTCAGGCAATAATAGGGTAGCGCAGAAAGAAACATTCGTCTTTCAAGAAGAATACGATGTTTCAATGATTAGAACCCCAAATCTTTTCAAAATCAATCTCGCAATTCCAGAGATTTACTCTTTCCTGCAGTCAAGTAGTTCTCACGCGCTACTTTGCTCGTAATGCTAGAAGTTGCTTAAAATAAACTCCCCACGGTTTTTTCCTAATACAAGTACCAACTTTTGGGAAGAAGCAGAATAGTGCCATATAATGGCAAAGAAAGATACAGCCCTGTAAAGTCGGAAAAGTGGGAAATTTTGAGTCATCCCAGATATTACCCCCCTGTGCTTACAGGGGATGAGACCACCTGTTGGAAATAATGCATCATTTTTCCTAGGACATTACCTCACTCGGGGGTCTAAGCCAAATCGAGACTAACGCGACTTCCATGGTTCACCAATTCTTTTATGAACTTGGAGCGATTTTTTTTAATTATATACAGGTAGAATAAAATTTTCAAAGTAGTCAATCTGACAGAATCAAAATGGTATTTTTGATTCTGTCATTTACAAAATGATTTTAAATATCCACGAAATCTGGGTTCCTATGTTTGTGGGGAAAAAAATTGCGGGAAAATCTGAGACACTGGATTTTTTGGCCAATTAATGCCTGCAAACCCACTGTACAGGGGCTATTTCGGGGAATTTTCATTAAGAAACTAAGACCAGAGGGCTCGCCTGCTCCTACTAAGTGCGGGGGACGCCATGAACAGAGCGGACCCTAACTCCCTAATGGAGGCACAGGCGAAGAGAGTCCTCCGCGGTTTTCGTTTATTTGGAAATTCGGGGATTTGGGGTGACTGACGGGAAGCACTAAATATTATTTATCCAAAATATGGCTGATCAAAATTCCAGCTCTTGGTTTCATTTAAGTGTTACCCGACATAAGTCAATAAAGTTCAAATAAGAGGACGTGAATATTTCACGGGTACCAGCTAGTTGAGAATATAATTATTATGAAACAAGGCACGCGAAGCATCCAAAGGATTCAAATTATGATGATGCTGGCGAACACCCTCGCCCTCTCTCACCCCTCCCCCCCCCCTCCCCCAACCACTCCCCCACTCACACTTGTGTTGCAGTAAATGCGTGGTATGCTTTCGATGTCTCCTATCGCGAGTGCCTTTAAGGGTTTCATTCCTTCATGCACAAAACAAGTAAAGAGAAAATGCGGCTGTGGGCGACAAGGCAGCAGGTGGATTTCCATCGAAATGGCTATCTTAAGAGGGTAAACCCATCTGATAACGCATAAGCGCGGCACCTTGAGACAGGAAGTGATCTTGAGTGGTGAAGTGATCCTCTTCGCGTTCCATCCGATTATTCAACCTTGAACGATACAATGAGTCGGAAGTTAAGAACGCGTTTAGATATCTCGGCTGCGTCTCTCCACACTCTCGGTGAAGGGTAAAACACTGACGGAAAAGGATGAAAATCTTCTGGAACATGAAAAATAAGATTTGAATTTGAATCGAGGAAATGGTGGGTTTGGGAAGGGAAAACAGGACATCGAGTTATGAACATAACTAGAACTTCCTGGGAGATAGGGGAAAAGACACCCTTGCTTTCTGTTCTCAAATGCATCTTGACAACATGAGAAAATGATTAATATCGTTTCTGAAGAGGATTCCCAGATATAAACTTTTTTTTTCAATTTCTGAGATCTCTCAAGTAGAAAGAGGAAAGATGTGGTGAACCTGTAAGGATTCCTGCTCAATGGGCATTTGCAAATATTATGAGCAAAAAATTCTCAGTGGTGAAGTCCAGGACTCATTTATCGTCCTTCCATTTTTTTGTTCCATTTCTCTGCCGCCTCGCATTTCGCTTCCCTACCTTCACAGAGATGAAAAGTCTTCTCTGTCTGGCATATCCCATGAAGAACAAAATGCGGAACCGGCTTCATAAACGTCAACGAAACGGTCGAACTCCGGGAATTTCTGCCCTGTTCTACGAACGCAGAGGGGAAGCGCGAATGATATCTGCATAACGAAAGAGTTATTTTCCTCAAATGTCGCGTTTTCCGCTCTCGAAATGTTCCCAAGCCTCCCGAAAGAATTCCGTTTCCTTTCGCTCTTTCCCGATCTCTTCGGATGATCTCCGATGCTCTCCTTTCTCCCGTAGAAGTCGGTGTTGGACACGACGCCCGGGAGGATATATCAATACTTCGGGGAGCCTCATCTGCCAATGTACATGTCGCCTCCGACGCCGAAGTACGTGACACCTCCGGCGCCACCGTACGTGTCGCCTCCGGCGCCGCCGGGCGCACCCACTTCATTAAATGTGAGTACGGTTCCGCGCGTCAGAACGTAGCGCTTTATGACGTAGTTTATGCTAGGTATCCTCATTCTCGGTTTTTCCCCTCCTCTCGAGGCCGACAGAAATCGCTTATCGCTTCAAGCTTAGATAATGATGGTTTTCGTATGATACGCAACGCGACCCCGCTGCTGATAGCAACAGTAAAAAAAAAGACCCATACCTTAAATTGAAAATCCGCGGCCGGTTTAATATCGGAATGAAACAATTGAGAAGCGCTCAAGGCTTGTATCTACCTTTCCAGAAAAAAAATACATCTCTTTGCATAAGCCGATTTCATTGCCTTTCGCGTTCCGTCCTACCTACCATATCTTCTACTATTATCTGACCAGAAAAAAGTGCAGGTCATGTGCTACAAGTCGCAAACGCCGCACACGGAGTGCCAGACGTCACCTCCGCTCACCCCCCTTTGCCCTGCCCTGCCCTATGAGGTGATCGCCCTGGTGTTGTCGCACTCGCAACACCAGTCTCCCATGACCGCGAGTACTTAAAGTGTTTCATCGATTGCCGCTTTGTACAGGCTCTGCCAGGCAATCAAGCTGCCGGTGTCGATCGACTCTAGTAGCTTCAAATTCAACTTTATCATGGAATCGAGAAGAATGAATGTAGGCAACAATTTGATTTGATCTGCCTCATCTAAATGTAGAGAAAAAGACGCAAGAAAGCGCCGATATCACTTGCAGTGCTGGACTGATTTGGTTTTTTCTTTAAGAGAAAAGGAAAATCTCGGTTTTGTTACAAGTCGGACGAAATTACCGAGTCGAGCCATGGTAATCTACAAAGCATGGGACAATACGGAAAAGGAAAGTGGCGTTGCTTAAAAGTGTTGCACTTATACGGGAAATGGAAACCCTGGTGGTTCTGGAATCAAGGAACTTGGTGATAATATGCCACAAATTTTCCTATTTTCTGAATGTTACGCAAACGTAGCCAAAGCAGATTATTAGTTTCTCCAGAGTAGCTGAGGTACCAATCATAATAACTCATTCACCAAGACCATTCGCACTTCAAGCCTGGACAAAAACGTGAGAGCAAATTTCGGATGGAATAAAGTATAAAGATATCTTGCTTTACATTCTTGGCGTAGGGCGAGGACAAGTTTAAAAGCCGGCGAATGAAACCTTTTCATTCACGCACACCGAAAGGAATCCGCAATGTACGATCCCGATGGATCCCTGGAATCATGAATGCGAATGAGAAGCCATGCCTAACGGATGGCGTCCACTTCCTTTCCGCGTGTCGTAGACGGGCTGGAATACGGTGCCGTCTCGAAGGACTCGGAATCTTTTTGGATCGTTCGTGTCGATTCTGTCTCGACACGGAAGCGGCGCCGAACGTCACGATTCCGTCATCCAAAGTCCACCCACGCAGCGCATGTGTGCTCGAGTCCGTGGGATTTCCCCGTCCACTCGCGTTTTCTAATCGGCCGTCTGAAGGCTTATCTCGAGAGACGGGATAAGTTTTCCTAGAAATTCAGAGGTATCCTCGAAACAACCGTGGGAAGCAATCACCGATATCAGATGCAGGCAATGACCCGAAACGGGCGTCATGAGATACATATATTTTTCCTAAGATAAAATTGGGACAGTAAAACTGATGTAAAAAGAGGGGAATTCGCCTATTTTCTTCCCGTTTGCCACTTTTCTACCTATCGTTAATCCCAGCCGCATTGTTCCCCAACATTTCAATACCGCTTCACAGTTTTGTATGTCACTTGTTTTTATTATCATCTGGGTCTGATATGCATTTCTTATCGACCTTTCACCTGTAATTTAACATTTGTTTTGCCTAAAGGGTATCATTTACAGGGTATAAGAGGTAAGATTTACCTCTTATGAAAATACCTTGCAGCAATTTTCCCTCATATCATAGGCGTAACATTAAGCCAGAGTCTATAATTAACAGGTCCTAATCAGATCACCCATATGTGCGTTTTCACCTAAAAGTAAAATCATGACTTGCACGTGTGAATCACATTCAGAGCCACGTAATGGAAACTTCCGAGACCCTGAGATCAGCTTAGCCTAACGCCAATACATTTAAAGATTATGTAGGTTTAATAAGGTAAGTCACATCACAAGACGAATATATTTATTCAGAGCCTCACCACCAACACTGGGCAGGAGGAATTTTCAGTCATGAGTGCTACCGGGCGTAGTTACAACGCATTCCACGAGGATAACAAAGAAAAGCGCGAAGGTGCTGGGGGAACTTTTTTTTTTTTTTACCAGGAATTAACCAAATTTAACTTTTGAGTCTTATCTCGTTTGACGATCCTGCTTACGGGGAGTCCTTTCCCATAAGCATCAGATAAAAATCGACGATTCCCTTTTTTTTATCACTTTTTCCCCTCTCTTAAGTTGTCAGAAGACACTTTCGGGAAACATTTGGGGGAAAAAGCTGTGAAGTTTCAGCGAAGGAGGGGATAACGCTTTGCATGGGCGTCACCTCGTGCAACAGTACAATGCCATTCCATCGAAGCCCTACTAGGCTGAGGTTCATGAAACCTTTTTCCTTCTTCATTTCGATGGATTTTTAATTTCAATTGCTGAAAATACTTGTTATAGGTATAGGGCCATTCCCATCTCCAAAAGTAAGTATGGCTCTCTGCTCGACGTAATAAAACCTTCGATCGCGAGGTGCACAAATATTTTCTCTGGAATCAGCTTTTATTCACATGAATTGGGAACTTCAGAGAGGCAAACTAATTGTACATCTCTCAGGCAATCGATCCTTATTCCCTTCTGAACATAATTAATCATGATTTTCATATGCATGAGGATGTAGCTTCCCCTCTTTCCCCTAGATCCCACGCGAGGGTTCGACGGATGGCAGGAGGCTCAGTACGACGCCGACCACTAATTTACAACAGCCGGATCACGCCGTTCCACTTGTGAGTTTTTCTTCCACTCTAGTTCTCCCATGTTTCCAAACATGATATGTAACTAAGAAATGGCGAGGCCGAAATAGGAGGCTTTCGTTTATCTTTGGAGCAGTTACCGTAGGGATTCGCTTGTCTTCCGCACGTTCCTCCCTTGTCATTCACGCTTTCGCAGCAGAAACTCCCCTATTGACGAGTGGAACGCTTCAGGAATAAGAATGACTTGCTCCTAGTTTAGTCGCTCGTTGAATGATCCTACTGCACGCAATTTCTGCATACCCCTACTCACTGACATCCCACATGAAGTTTCAGGACAGGGCATCATAGGGCGTTAGTCATTCGTCGCAGGAATTCATCATTTCGAGTTCCTTTGCCAAAACGGGATGTTGCCAATAGTCGACTAATAGGAGAATATTTAATGGAAAAGAAACTGCCTTAGGGCACAAAAGTCGTGCCAAATAGGGAAGTTCATTGTTGCACTACATTAACTCGTTATAGTATGAAATGACCCATCGCCACGCCGTCGAGAGCGACCGCTAGGATTCCACTCCGCGGAATCCTAGCAGCGATGAGTTCAGTTTTAGACTTTGACGAGCTGTTACCATATGATGTTGAAATGGCGAAGGTGAGAAAAGAACAGAACTAAAAGGGCGAGGATGGGGCCTAGAAGACCTTGAAGATGTCAACTTCTCGATTCTCGCGTGTCAATGTGTCCTTGGATGCGGAAACATTTAATGTGGTATATAGGTGAGATTCTTGTCCTTGAATGCCGTACACCGTGCGAATCCTGCACGGCATACGACCACTAAATTCACTCTCAGATCACTGGACATTGGAATCGTGCATATGAACTCGGATGCATCGTTGGGCTGTGGCGGAGATGGGGAGAGGGGGGAGGGTGAGGTGGCGTCGCGTTATTATTATATGACGCAGCAATCTATATAATATTTCCGAATTGTTGTGTGCTTCTCTGTATGTCTTTTAAGCACAGCCACGACTCTGATCCCAGTCCGACCAAACTTTGTATGGCTTCCTTATTTGGTCCGGGGATGGTCATAGGTTAGGTGCCGTTTCCAAATTCCCACCCCTGGGACAGGGCCGGACCTACATCAAATGACGCCCCAGACAAGGAATGTCTTTCCTCGCCCCACCCACCACGCCTCAGGCGATCGCCTGCAACTAAATCCTTGTTTCGACTGGGGTCTTTTCCTTGGTGTAGTCGAAACGCGCCCCTTTTGCCCTACCAAGGGTGCATTTTGCCCCAGGCGTTGTCACAAAGCCCAGGCAATTTCCTTCGTGATACACCTGGGTTTCGAGCCGGTCGAAACAGGTCAGGCCGCATTCCTTGATGTGAGGTCCTGGAGTGCTCCTTTCACTCTCTATCTGCGGCCTGTGAAAATGACGACGCAATGGGCTGAAGAGGACGTGAAAGCATTTCTCCTGTTCATATACTTAAATATTCAAGCGTTTCCCAATGGAAATTTGAGAAATAGGAAGGCTTACAAAGGCTTACGCTGATGAGCTACGGAAAAGGGGGACCGAAAAGTTTACAATAAAATATTGAACTTCAAAGAAAATAATAAAAAAAAAGTGAAGGATTGCGATCGTGCCAACGGTAACTTTCCAGCAGCCAATCCGTTTTTGGCTTTCCTCGACCCCTTCGAGTCCACACACTCCGCGGAGTCCCTGTTTGGCATTGCGCAGGAAATAACGTGCTTCCATCCATTCTGAATCCTTGGAATGAGGGGCAGTCGAAACGTCCCTTGGTGTCAAATGCCCTAAAGGCTCATGCCAAGGGTGGAAGATTCCACAGTTGGGCTAAAAGCACTCAGGTTAATGAGGACATATTTAATTAATGACTCATTCCCAAGGAGACCGAATACCTTGGAGACTGGCTGGTCGAAACAAGGCTAAATATGGGACATATACAATATTCACCCGTGCAATTCCGGGTACCTCTGGTAGTGCTGATTGAAGGTCAGAATGCCGAGCGCTCGTCGTCCCGTGCGACTGCGCAAAGATGGCGGGAAGCAGTGTTTAGTTAATCGCTAAAATACTTTCAGCCGCTCGGCAAAAACCGATGTCCATTTCTGGGACGGGATTACGGAGTGTAAGACGCTAGTAGGACCCCTACTCTTTGCATTCCATTGCCTTAATTATACCTGACGAAAGAGAGTGAATTTCACATGGTCTGAAAGGACGAGACACGGAAGGAGAAGGGAGAATTCACTTGTGAGAATCGTCACCTGAGGGTTGGGTTTCATGTGTAAAGCAACATACTGAGAGCGGATATACCTTGTTTTTCTTCGCCTATCGCATTGCTTCCCTTTCCGTAATGGCCCGTTCTCCGTAGACGCTTCGTCTGCATTCTATAGACGATAAGGAAAAAGATAAACTCAGGTAATGACAAGAGAAGATAAAAAATTTTATTACGAACGTTGATCCAAAGGTAAAGAAATAAAAAAAGATAGCCAATTCTATCGCCAAACGGGAACGGTGTACGAATACAACAAAATGCCTTTCACAGGTAATTCAAGTGCCCAAGAAAAAATTTGATTTAAAATTGATCGAAACATTTAATAGAGACGGGCAGACATCACAACACAATAATCAGACTATTAACACGAGAGGCATTTGCTTATCCTGAAATCGAGGAGAAAGGCTGCCGAGATTTAATGTTTTTTGGCTCTCCGACCCCCCGATTCCTCGCCGGATGACGCAACCAGGAAAACTCTCGGACTAGGTTCTATCGGGAGCTGCGCAGGCGTTTTCAAACCGTCGCACGTCCGGAAGAGAAAAGGTGGTTCGAGGAGGATATAAACGCAAGGATAAGCATCAGTCTCGTGTGGGATGGCCTTAAACCGGGGACAGGGTTCTTCTTTCTTTTCTCGTGCTCAAATTTCGTAAACAAATCGTATCAGCTACTTCTCAGTTGTGGAACCTGACTGTAGATAGACATTTAATTCCGTAAAAATACAGGGTTTCCCTGAAATATCCGGCCGACTTTGATCGGTAATGACTTGGATACTATTTCTCGCGAAGGAAAAAAGATGCAGAGTTTTTTTTTTAAATCAGGTTTAATGATATTTCATTTCGTTGTTGAAAATGTCCGCCAGCAGCATTGTAGCATTTCGCACAACGCTGGAAAACCAAGTCACACACGAATTGCAGCATTGCAACCGGGATAGACGCACACACGTTTTCAATTTCCAGTTTCAGCTGGCAAATTGTCTTGGGCTTTCGCGCGTAAACCTTGTCTTTTACACAGCCCTACAAAAAAAGTCTAAAGGAGTCAAGTCAGGGGAGCGAGGGGGAAATTCAACTGGACCCCTACGGCCAATCCTTGCAACAGGGCGTCAAGCGAATCCCGCATATCAGAGACGTAACGAAGCACAAATTAAAACTTTAAAATTAAAGCTTTACAAGTCGGACATAAAAATTAAACTTAATAAAGACATATGTGATCAAAGTCGGCCGGATATTTGTGGGAGACCCTGTATAACTGTCTGTCAATTTTAATATCCGCGCCATCTCAATATTTTTTCCCAGCTGAAATATATTTTCATTGCTGAATGGGTTAGAGCAGGCCCTGTACAAATATGCACAAATATAATTTCGAGATGTCAGGATGAACTTCATGTCCAGATTCCCCTCTTTACAACATACTCAGGGCAATGAATCGAACGGTCACAGGCGGATCAGGCGAATGCGAAACAGGGACTTACACCAGACAGATCATCCCGATCAAATTGTGAGTTTCCCTCCCGTTCTAGTTCCTCAGTATGAAAGAACTTTCTATTTAAAAAAAAACGAAAAGGACGTAAATTACTCGTTTTTTATGTTTTTTTTTTCTTACCCACTTGTTAGTTACGCGACTGTCTTCCCCTTTCTTTGCCTCTTCTTATCGTCGCAAAAATGCCTGTGAAGTGCATGTGGGACAGATAGCTTTGACATTATGTTTAGATCGGGCGTATTGAAAGTAGCTCCTCTCTTCCAAGTCCAGTCGACATGGCCTGAGTAAATAAAGACGCTTGAAGGCTCTTTTAAGAGCTGCGCTTGTGCAATCGCGAATATCGAGGTGCATCAGGACATTCTCCTCTGAGGGAATCTATGCTCAAACTTATGTTGAATGCATCCAATATATGCGATGGTCTTCGACCGTAGATTGGTCTACATTTGTATGTCTTCTCTTGTGCTAAACTTAAGAAGGGGTAAAGCCGGGTAAAGCCCGATTTGCCTTTTCTCAGTCGTTGGTCCTGGCAAGAGTCTATCGGGTTAAGATTCCATGTAAATGATAGAGTTCCAATTATCAACTGCTGCCTACTTATATCTCTGACTTGGCTCAAAACGAATTCCCACTTTTTTACTTCTTAAACCATTCAGTGAGAACTCTGAATTTTCTCTGCATTTGAGACACATCTACCCCTCTTTCCCATAGATTCCACGCGAGGATTCAGCCGATAGCAGGAGAACCTATCAGAGATCGACCTCTGAATTCCATCAGTCTGATGACGTCGTCTCACCGGTGAGTTTTCGTCTCCAACTTCTTTCTTAGGAGGCACACCTTTTCGAGAAAAGCTGGAAAATTTACCGAGAGGAATAGGTTCTAGTCAATTCTTGCTCACTTCGGGCCCAATAAATGGTGGTGTGCGACTCTCTCAAGACTTAATCTTTCTTTGTAATCTGATCACGTACATTTCTAGACTGAGGAACGAGATGTATGTGATTGAAAATATTTACTTTTGGCTTAATAACACCCTTGAAGATAAGGTAGACCTTAAAGTAATTTTCATTTTTCCTGAAGTGCACCTCGTAAAATCCATGCGAGGAAACCAATGAAAGGTTATCACATCCTGATATCACAGCTCCAAGGATATAGGAATCCACAGTCAATACGTTTCTCCCGCATGATCGCGACATAATAATGCAAGGAAAGCAATCAACATGTGGAACATGCTGCATTTTTTAATCTTTTTTTTTTCAACGTGGTTTTGAATGTATTCGGTCTTCAACCGTAGACTTGTGAACGTTCTATTGCTTCCTTTTGTCTTCAATTTCTGAAGTGGACAGTTCCAACTTGGTTTTTCTCGGCTTTCAAACTTGGTGGTAGATGATCTGTTAATTTTACCCGGTTTCATTTAAGAGTTATGGAACTGAAGTGGATGAAACTCAAATAAGAAGACGTGAATATCTCAGGGATACCAGCTGGCTGAGAATATCTGTTCTGAAAAAATTCTCGCGCAGGGCCCAGATGATCCAAATGATGATGATTGTGGCCAACCCCCTCATCCTTTCCCACCACCCCCTCCTCCTCCCCCCACACTTGTGTTGCGGTAAGTACGTGGGATGCTTTCGGTGTCTCCCATCGCGATTGCCATTAAAGCTTTCATGCCTTCGAGAAAATGCGGCTGCGGGGGACAAGGCAGCAGGTGGATTTCCATCGAAATGCCTATCTTAAGAGGGTAAACCCATCTGATAACGCATAAGCGCGGCACCTTGAGACAGGAAATGATTTTGAGTGGAAGTGCCTCATCGGGTTCCATCCGATTCTTCAACCTTGAACGATTCAAAGAGTCGGAAGTTAACGCATTTTAGATCTCTCGGTTGCGTCTCTCCACTTTCTTCGTGAAGGGAAAAACACGGACGGAAGTAGATGGAAGTTTCATGTCCTTTGGGACATGAAACATAAGACTTGAATCTCTGAATCTGATTCGTAAAAACGCGGCAGAAGAAATTGTGGGTTCATGAAGGGGAGACAGGACATCGTCCAGCTATGCACAAATCAAGAACTTCCTGGGAGATCGGGAACAGTATTTATTGTGTTCTGTCCTGGAATACATCACAACTACGTAATAAACGTCGTTTTTAAAGAGGATTCCCTGATATATACACTATTTATATTTCTGAGATCTCTCAAGTGGATAGAGGAAAGACGTGGCACGCCTGCTATGATTCCCGCTCACTCCGCGCTTTGCGACTTTTATGAACGCAAATTCGTAGCGGTGAAGTTCCTGACTCTTCGTCACTCCTATTTCATTGTTTGTTCCATTTCCACGCCACCTCGCATTTCTCTTCTCTGTCTACGCAGAGACGAAAAATGCTCTTCATGTCTCTCGCACGAAGGACAAAATGTGGAACTGGCTCGGTGAGCGCCGCCGAGACGGTCCAACTCCGAGAATTTCTGCCCCGTTCCTTGATGGCAGAGGGACGGTGCGATTCTCTGCATTGTGAAACAGTTCTTTTCCCCAGTTGTCGCGTTTCCCGCTTCAAAATGTTCGCGAGCCTAGCGAGGGACTCCGCGGTTTCCTTTCGCTCTCTCCCGATTTATTCCTTCGGATGACCCCCCTCATTTCCCCCGTAGAAGTCGGTGTTGGGTCTTTCGATGCCCGGCAGGAGGTACTTCGGGGAGCCTCATCTACCGATGTCCGTGTCGCCTCTGGCGACGCCTTGCGTGCCCACTTCGCCACATGTGAGTACGGTTTAGGGCGTCAGAACGTAGCGCTTTATGACGTAGTCTATGTCAGGTATCCTCATTCTCGGTTTTCCCCTCCTCTCGAGGCCGACGGAAGTCGCTTATCGCTTCAAGCATAGATAATGATGGTTTTCGTATGATACGCAACGCGACCCCGCTGCGGCTTGCAACATCATAGAAGCGACTCATAAATGAACTCGAAAATCCACGGTCGGTTTTAATCTCGGAACGGAACGATTGAGAATCGCTCAAATCCTGTATCTACCTTTTCCAAAAAAAAATTACATCCCTATGCATTAGCCGAATTCATTGCCTTTCGCGTTCCGTCCTACCTATCATATCTTTAATTACGTATATGCGGCTATGAAAAATGCGCACGTCCTGTGTTACAAGTCGCAAACGCCACACACGGAGTGCCAGACGTCACCTCCGCTCACGCCCCTAGCCCAGCCCCGCCCCGATCTGCTCTATGAAGTGATCGCCTTGGAGTCGTTGCTCTAACAACTCCACAGTCTCCCATGACCGCGAGTGCTTCGAGGGTTTCATCGAGTGCCATGGGCACAGGCGCTGCCAGGCAATCAAGCAGCCGCTATGGGTCGACACTGGTAGTTTCAAATTCAGAGTTTTCATGGAATCGAAAAGAAAGATAAATGTAGGTAACAATCTGATTTCATCTGCCTCATCTAAAAGTGGAGAAATAGAGGCAAAAATAGCACTGATATGACTTGCAGTTGCGGAGCGGTAAGTTTATATTGATACGGGAAATGGAAACCCTGTTGGTTCTTGAGTCAAGGAACTTGGTGATAATATGCCACAAAGTTTCTTTTTTTCCTGAAAGTTATTGAGTGCAAACATAACCAAATCAGATATTTAGCTTCTTGAGAGTAACTGAGGTACCGATAATAATGACTCTTTCATTACTACCATTCACACTTCAGGCCTGGGGGAAAAAAAGTGAATATTGTTCGGGAGGAATGGAGTTTTTCTTCGGAACGAGATGAGAAGCCTATTTGAAGAGGGACCACGATATTTCGCGCGTGGTCAAATAAATAAATAATTTCACAGATGGCAAAGAAAAAGAAAGAAGTTTACATATATCTTACTCTACGTTTTTGACGTTGGGCGGGAACCGGATTACAAACAGGTGAATACAACCTTTTATTCACGCGAACCGAAAGGAATCCGCAATGTGCTCTCTCGATAGATCTTTGGAATCATGAATGCGACTGAGAAGCCATGCCTAACGGATGGCGTCTGCTTCTTTTTTACGTGTCGGAGATGGGCTGGAATGCAGTGCCGTCTCGAAGGACTCGGAATGTTTTCGGATCGTTCGTGTCGATATTGTCTCGACGAGGAAGCGGATGTCAAGATTCTGTTGTTTAGCCACGATTCCCTCGTCGAAAGTCCGCCCACACAGTCCATGCGTGCTCGAGTCCGTGAAAATTCCCCTCGTCGACTCGCGTTTTATAATAGGCCGTCCGAAGGCTTATCTCGAGAGACGGGATATGTTTTCCTCGAAATTCAGAGGTTTCCTCGAAACGACTGTGGGATGGAAGCAATGACATTGGATGCAGGCAGTGACGCGAAACGGGCCCCCTTAGAAAAATATTTTCCCTCAGGTAAAATTGGGACAGTAAAATGAGGCAAAAAAAAGGAAATTCCTCAATTTTTTCCCATTTGCCAATTTTTCATCAGCAGTTCATCCTAGTTTTAGAGTTCTCCACCTCTTCAATAGTGCTTCGCATGTTTTTCACTTGTTTTTATTATTATCTGGGTATCATCTGCATTTGATTTTTCATTTGCCGTCTTTTGCATGCAGGGTATCATTTATCTAAAATGTACCCCATCTTATAAGACTACCTGGATGAAATTTTCACCTCATTCCATAATTGTAACATTATGTCCTAGGCTATAATTAACATGTGCCCATTTAACCCATCATAACATCACTAATATATGCCTTTTTATCTAAGAGTAAAGTCATATAATTATCAGCAAATTTCTTCCTGAGCAATATTAGCTTGCGGCTTGGCTTGGTGTCATCTACCAAGTAGATGACACCAATAATTCCGAACGCAAATTTGCATCAGCCTATTCATAGCCACGTAATGGAAACTTCCTAGACCCTGAGATCAGCTTAGTCTAACGGCAAGACATTAAAAGATTATCCAGATTTAATAGGAAATTTCACATTACAACACGAATACATTTTTCAGTGCCTCACCACCGACACTGGGCAGGACCAATTTTCAGTCATGAGTGCTACCGGGGGGAGTTCCAACGCATCCCACGTGGATAACAAAGACAAGCGCGAAGGTGCTAGGGGGAACCTTTTTTTCTGGGGATTAACAGAATTTCACTTTTGAGTCTTATCTCTTTTCAAGATCCTGCTTGTGGAGGAGTTCCTTCCCATAACATCTCATACGTCATGGTCACTTTCATCTCCAACAGTAAAGATGGCTAGGTGCTCGATGCAATAGGACATTCGATCGTGAGATTGCCGAGAATTTTCTCTGGAAACAGTTTTTGGTTAACACTAAATGGAAACTTCAGAGCCACAAGCTTATTTTACACCTCTTAAACAATCGATCCTTATTCTCTCATAATCTATATCAATCCTGATGTTCATGTGCATGAGGATGTAGCTTCCCCTCTTTCCCCTAGATTCCACGCGAGGGTCTGACGGATGGCAGGAGGCTCAGTCCGACGCCGACCACGAATTTACAGCAGCTGGATCGCGCCCATACATTTGTGAGTTTTCCTCCCGCTCTAGTTCTCCCACTTTTCCAAACATAAGATAAACAACTAAGCAATGGAGAGGCTGAACTAGAAGGCTTTTGTTTCTGTTTGGAGCAGTTACTGTAGATATACGTTTTTCTTCTGCCCGTTTCTCGTGTGTCATCCACGGTTTCGCAGCAGAAACTCCGTTCTTGAAGAGTGGAACAGTTGAGGAATGAAAATAACTTGCTACCGGTTTGGTAACTTGTTGCATGATCCTGCTGCGCGCAGAGTGGACAGACCCCTGTTCTCTGATATCCCACAGGATGTGTCACAATAAAGTGTCATAGCGTAAGATAGTAATTCATCAAAATAAAACTCGAGCTATGGCGATACCAAGGAGCCATTTTCTATATCCGCGAGTCGAGAGCGAGGCAGTAGAACCCTGCGCGGGAAGCGATTCAGGTTTGCGAGACTTCGTTGCCGGTGATGCCGTTGAGGTGCTTTATGTATCATCGATAAAGAGGCTCTTTTGGAATGTGATCTTTTTGGAATTCCTCGTAAGAGAAGGCTGATACTATTGACTGCTGATCATGAAAGATCAAACCGCTAAGTTTTACAGAAACTATCTAAGTTCTTCCAGGGCATTTTCTAAGGGTCACCTGCTAACACATTATGGTTCGGATCTTTGCATCTCATATCGCTTACACATCGAAGTTTGATGCATCAAGAGAAGAATATTTGGAAATATTGCGATACTTTTTCGTAAAGATAAACTTCTAGAATGACTGAAAAGGAACATAATCATTTCTTGAATTCAAGGTCGAAGGTGAGACCATTGACCTTTCGGTTTTTTATTCAAACGCCTTCAAACACATACTGTATGAAAGGGCATTATCAGAACTAAAATAATTAAACATATTTCATATCTTACCATTACCAATAAAAATATCGTCAATAGTCCCCAAGTCCGAGCCACTGGATGAGAAATTAGTACTTTTTGACAATATTCACATCCCTGATATAGTAAACATAAAAAAAGTTCACAAGGGAAGCTGAAATTTAAAAGGTGGATGAACTTCGTAATAGACACTCATGGATCATCATGTCCCTTTAAATTCAATTGAAATCAGGTATATTGTTTTGTTGATATAGTATAAAGTGACTCATGACTGCGCTGTCGAGTGTGACCGCCAAGAGGTGGCTCCATGTTATCAGAGCAGCGCTGAGTTCAGTTTTAGGTCTTCGCGAGCTGGCACCATATGGTACCGAAATGGCGAAGGTGAGAAAGGAGCAGATCTCAAAGTTAGAAATCTTATCCTTAGGGATGTCAACTTGTTGATTCTCGCGTGTCAATGTGTCCTTGGATTCGAAAACATTGAATGCGGTATATGGGTGAGATCCTTATCCTCGAATACCATCCTACTCAGCATTCGAGCACTAAACTCTCTCAGATCACTGGACATTGGAATCGTGCAATATGAACTCAGATGCATCGTTGGGTCGTGAGGGATGCAGGGGGAGTGGGGGGGGGTGGGTGGGTGAGGTGGCGTGGTGTTCAGTTCTAATATGAGGAAGCAATGCTACATAAAGGCCAGAATGCCGGAAGCTCGTCGTCCCCGTGTGAATGCAGAAATGGCGAGAAGCAGTGTTTGATTAGTCGCTAAAACATTTTCAGCCGCTAGGTAAAAGGGACGGGACTACGGGGTGTAAGATACTAGAAGGACTCCTACTCTTTGCATTCCATTGCCTTTTGTATAACTGAAGAAAGAGAGTGAATTTCACATGGTCTGAAAGGACGAGAAACGGAAGGAAAAGGGAGAATTCACTTGTGAGAAACGTCA
>CAJPEV010002035.1:0-33949 GCA_905338385.1 Darwinula stevensoni
GGTATGGAATGTACGCTTCTCGTGGTAAGCCGCTTATAATAACACCCTATGTAGGATGAGGAATTGATTTATTTATTAATTAAAATTGTACCATGATCCATTGTCGTTCTGAGGTGCCGTGTGGGCTGATGGGTTAATTGGGCTTCGAGGAATGACCGCGTGGTCAGTGTTGCTTTGCCGTTTCGGGTTCCAGGGGTTTCGCCCTAACTCCCTTTCTTCGCCTTCGCCGACGCAATGAACGTAATTAGCATGGTCGGGAGACAAGAATAATCGCGGGTGGAAAGAGACCTGCAGGCTTTATGATTATGGCAGTGCCCATTATCCATTGTTCACTGAGGTTTTTCAGCGACCGATTGGCACGGATGAGCAAATTTTGTGCGGTCAGTGAAGGTGTCGTTTCGGCAAGAAACATGCTGCATGTGAAGGACATTCGTTGAACGCAAAAGAAGTTTTCCTCAGGAATTTCAATGGCATCCATCTGACGACGACCGAAAGCATAGGTTCGCTATAGCGGATTAATTGCCGATAGAGCTGGAATTGCCAATGCCGTCCACGAGGTCGGCCATCTTCCTCCGCATTGTCCAGAGAGGGAGATTCTTCAGTTCCTGAAGCGATCGGTCTTTCGAGGCAACCCAGTCCAAGGAGTCTCCAGAGAATTCTGGCTCGAAAGGTGGAGGGAGGGAGGGTTCCACATCCGAGGTCACTTCATGGGAGAGAGCATGGAACTGAAAATGTGAAAAATGCATATTATCTCTCGTATGAAAGGGGAATTCCGTGAAGTGGATGTCTGACCCCTGGATGTTAGACAACTGCAGATTTGACGGCAGTTTCCGCGGTGTGAAGGAATTGCCCCAGGCTTCTCCGCCGGAATATTCCAGGCAATCACATGCAGTACCTTCCACCAGACGAATCAGCTACATTATGGCTTCTAACCCCAGACACGGAAGCAAGGCTCCACTTGGATTGAATGCAAATTAAGAGTTCATTATTCGAAAACGTTCATTTTTAATTATTAATGAAAAATGAACGTATCCGAGACGTTAATTGCATATTGGATGAATCCTAAAAAAAATTCTTTTATAGAACGTTTTTCTTGGAAACACGAAATCCACGTCGTTGATGAATCCTTGTCGTTCAGGGAACAATTAATTTGAAATGTATTTCATAGTTATGAAATTTGGCCACTTAATCAGTCAATAGGAAGGTACCAAGGACGTAAAAAATGCTGGCAATACCTTAAAAGAAACGTTCATTGAACACAATCGGGTACGACTGGGGTGTTATTCTTTGAAAATCATGGTGACTCCTTCCACGACAACTCACCATTTCGCTTCCTACGGTTTGCAGCTGGTTACCTGTCACGAACTCATGCAATAACGGAACTATGCCACTTCCCCAGATGCAAACGCTGAAATCAAACATTTCATGCAATGTATTCTATTTGTTGCTAACCTCGCAGTCCGAAGGCGTGCATTTTTCCAGTTCGTTTTGCGATTTGGGATCACAATGTTGCAAGACGATCATTCCTAACAATCCAAAATTATGTATTTACATTGTTATACATTGCAGTATGCTGATGCTACATCCAGAGGATTCCTACTTAAACACAGCATTTTACACGATATCTTTCGTCATATCACCCTTATATGTATAAGTACTCCAGCTTTTGCATTCGAAATATATACAACTCCTATGTTAGTATATTCGCGAATAGTATTATTCTGCGCGTTACTCATCGAGTCTGTCTGATATATTTCACATGTACTTTTAATTTATGAACAGGTACAACCTTGGGCCATTTCTTCAACTGGGAATATTTCATTTCCCATCCAGCCCTCTTTACATTACACATGCATATATGTGTCATTAAGAGATATCGACCATGCAAAAACCTACGTGGAAGCCCATCTACGCCTACATTGAAATATGTGTAATAATCGCTCTCTTGTGCGCATGGATGCCGCCACAGGAGAAGAAACAGCATTTCAAACCGCAGTCGTCCACATCCGGATCCGATGCCGAGTGGATGAAAAGAATCGTATTTTTGTGGCTGAGGGGCAAAATGAGGGGGAGGGACGCCTGTGCTGTGGAATCGGCCGCGAGGCACAATCCCCTCTGGAATATCACCGTTGTTCATCTCAAGAATATGACGGACTTCCCCGTGTTCCCTCTACCAAACGTCAATTTCGAGTCGGTCAATCCAGAAGAGGAGTTGAAGGACACGGTTTTAGAAACATTACTCGGCCCAAAGCAATATAATCCTGGCGACCTGGACAACGTTATGTTCCTAAGCGACTTTTTGAGGCTCGCATACATTTGGAAGCGAGGGGGCATGTATCTGGATTTTGATCACATAACCCTCAAGTCGTACCACGGACTGGCGGAATCGTTTATAACGAACATACTATTCATGACGAACAATGCTGCTTTCAGATTTCCAGCCAGTCACTCATTCCTTGAGGACGCCATGCAGAACATGGGAGAGTGCGCGATATTTGGTAACTACAGATCCACTGGGCCTTGGCTCTTCCAGAGGACCTTCAGCCAATGGTGTCGCGAGGAGGCCTATTGGAGCACTTGGATGGGGGGGATGGAATGCCGGGGTGTCGTGGCATACCCGAAGAACCATTTCTATCCTCTCCATTGGTTTTGTCTGAGGGCTGCCTGGAAAGTGAATGTCACGAAGGAAATGGTGGATGACTTCGTCGCGGACAGTTACACTCTCCATCACTGGAACAGTGGGTCTGCCAGATACAGTCTCCGTGCCTCAGACCGAACTATCATGACGCATATTGCTAGGGAAAATTGTCCGTGGGCTGTGCAAACGTATGTGGGAAATTTCTGATAAAATAAGTGCCTGTCGAAAGAAATAGCATTGATGAATTCTTATACTTTTTGTGCACGCCAGGTGCGGCGGCCAGGATATGAACCACAATTGATGCTCATTTACGAAATTTCTAGCCGGCCGTGTGAAACGGCCAACAATTTTTTTTCCCGAAATGCATTTCAATAGGGGAAGAATTATGATACAGGGAGGAGAATCGTAAATTTGTAATTCACCTTCGTCCCATGTGTGGAATACATGGGTAGAACAATAATAAATTTAAAATTATTTTAAAAGCAATGAGTGCAACATTTCCCTTCTCCGTTCCTTTAGTCTTGCGACGACGTTTGTCAACTCGCGATTCCATTTTCTTTTCATGCGAGGAAACTGCCTGAAATCAATAAATTCCTGGCTTATTTCTGCTGCATTAACACGTTAGTTTGTGCAATGTGGCATCAATATTTGAAGAGAAGGGTTTCATTCACATTTTTCCTTTTGCTCATTCTAGAGTTTCAGTATTTTCTGGTTGCTTGCTTCCGAACTCAGCGATGAGTGTCAATTTAGGTTTGAGACTGATTAAAAAGAAAGATGATGCCAGTTGTCGCCGCCAAAATCATTTAATTTCACATTGGACAATTTGGATCCTTTCATTATTTTTTACGCATATAAAACATGCATACATATTTCACGGGATTTCACTTGGCCGGATTAGGGTTAAAGATGAAACATTTTCCTGTCATTTGAAGGGAAATAATAGTGTCAAAAAGATGGTAATATTTACTTAAGTACCCAAAGTATGCGACACGGCGTACACGGACCGATTGACTACGCAACAGCTGAATTTCCTCACTGGATCCAAACTGGAGGTAACGATGAACGGTCCAGAGGAATTTGGACTACATGGTTGTTGCGGGAAAGGGATCATGCATGTCATCATGCCATCTTGCTTTCCCATGGGGGCATTATTAACAAGGACGAAAAGATCCTCCTTTTGTGTTATCATCGCTTTCCGACGGAGCAGATTGAGCAGACCCTTCCCATCTCCTCCCGCCCACCATGACTAAGCTCAGCTTGTCTATTCCCAAAGCGAAAGGGGGAGGGGAGGAGAAACATGGGGAATTTGCACCAAAATTGGCGCTTTTATTGGAAATTATGGATTTCATATTTGGTCACGGAGGGGAAGGCATGATAAACCATGCGCCATTCAGGATGCGGATCACAATGCACATGCCCGTACGACCCAGGCCTTAGGCGCGGTGCCATGTCATCAACCAGAACCGTCAGTTCCCTACCAACCTTCGTGGCGGACGGTTCCAAACACACACAACTTCCGATCTTCATTTCCCCATCTTGGGTAAATTTTCGAATGTAATTGAAAGAAGTTGTTTTTGACGGTCCGGGACCGGATAAAGGTAAAATTATGTTCAATTAGGGGGGAAAATCCGGGTCTCCCTGAATGAATGGAGACTATCTACTAGACCTGCCTAGCTTAAAGGCAGTTTCTATCTAATGTACGAGGAGGGACCTAGTTTCGGACTTCACTCTGAGAGAAATCGTGCAGCATTTTCCTGGGAGTCTTGGCTCTCGCGTCGCTCCTGGAGTGAGCATTGCTCTTCTGGTCAATATTTACAAAACTGTTCTCTATGAAACATGTTCCCACACATACCAGTTGGAGGTTCAATGACCTGCTGACGATGCTCCTAAAATTCAAGGAGAAGTCTCTTATATTTTCAATTATTGGCATAGTTGTTCTGCAAATTGCATGATGGAGAAAGAGAAAAACGTTCCTTCGTTCAAACTTGCTGGAATCTTTCAACATGCTTCATTTCCCATTACTGTCTGACCAACGATTTCCCGGCGGAAAAGCGCCCTCACGGGCGCATCTCCTCCTCAACCTCAATATTTATTTCCTCAGTTCCCGATCAAAAATCAAGTTTTAATATTGGTGATTTAATTCATGCGTACGTTTGGCCAGTTTGAAGCCCATGCCCGGCCATGATTTTCTCGGTTCGTCGCCATTTAAAGATTTGGTCGCCAGGGAGAAAAAATATTTGTGGAATCCTCATTCTACTAGCTTCATTTCAGGGCATTGTTACTTTCTACGTGACCGAAAGTTAGAACGGTCCTAGGAGTTGGTTTTTCCTCTGACGAAGCGATAATAATTTGTGCGGAAACTCATCGACCTTTCGACTTTTTCATCTGAAAGGCATCAGCCGAGTCATCCTCAAAGGAAAAGAACTCGATGGATTGGATCCGATTTCGCCATGCTGAGCGAGTCGCTCTTGCGAGGGGAAGAAGCGTGGTTCTCGGTGCATTTCGTCTCCATTTTTTAATATATTTTTTTAAAACCTGGATTGGAATTCCGCTCTAGAATTGTTTTAGAGGACATAAATGAATACCTCTGGAGCCCCTCTCTGCAATCTTCAGCATGGACAGAGAGTGCCGTCAAAGGTCACGGCTGACCGACTCCTCTTCGAAGCCGAGAGCAGTGCCAAGATGTTCCTTTGGGCATTGGCGGTCTTGCTCGTTTGGAACTCATCCCCCTTCTGCATGCATGCGAACATGCATTTGCGTTTCTTTCCTGAACTTCCCGAAGCGGAATCCAAGGGGGTCCTCGTGTCCTTCGAAGAATTCCGGGAGGTTGAACTGGACAACGCTCTTATAGTCATGGACCAGTTCTATTTCTTCAACTTGGAGACCTTCCTCCCTCGCACTCGTTCTGATTCCCATCAGACATCTCAAAAGATCTGGGGGAAAAAAACGGCGTGTAGGCGCTTTTCCGCGTCGCGCGTCGAGGAAAGACCATCGGATCATTTTTGTCGCGTTTCGAAGCGGGGGAGTGCAATTAAATGTTCTGATGGTTATAATACATGTTTTTTTCTGACGTTGAACCTCGCTTCTCATCGTCTCATTCACCCTAATGACGTCATGATCTCCATTTTCTCCCGACTGAGAAGAATATATGGCCACTTAAAGGGAGTGAAACGCGGATTCACGCCCACCTAGTCGCAGCGCGGCCGCAAATTTCGCGAGCAATTCCCGAGCTGCGAGGGGAAGCGGTGCGAAAAAACCAAGAGGAACATCGTTGCTATGCAATGAGAGCAGCTAATGATGGCTAATTTTGCTTTCTGAGTAGGAAATTTCGTAAAAACAGCCATTTCATGGATTGTGTATGGGGGGGGGGGGGGGTTGCAGGAAAATTAATCCATGAGGTACTTCTGTGACCTTGTGTGGAGAATGAATGAGGCCGGATGTTCCCGTTATTGCTGGCGTAATGGAGATGCGCAAGTGGGGTTCGGTAGAATTCGCTATGATTTTGATGAGCGGTTTTTTTCTTCCACGAAAGTCACTCGCACCCCATGCAAAGTCGTGAAACGAAACATGCGTAATAAAACCCATTCGACGTGATCTTTATCGATCATCCCTCCTCAAATCTTCGACGAGAACACGTGATGCGAGCTCCACATTGAACGGAAAAAAATCAGAAGCGGGAAACAACGAGCGACTTTCTCCTGCTCGCTGAGTTGATGAGGTTCAATTGCAGACTTTTTACACATTAAAATTTACAAGTTAAAATTCGATTTTTTTCATGAAATATTGAATTTCCCTCATTAGCTTCTGGGAACTTCTTCATAATTTCCTCCTCTGTTAATAATATGTTCAGGCGGAAGTAAAATGCATTTCATCATTCTATTTTCCTCACCAAAAAAAGCCAAGAACGACCCTCCTCCCCCCCCCCCCTTCCCCCCCTCTCCCAGCCGAAGAAATGCATCACACTGATTGGAATCTCTGGTGATTTCGGCGATGCTCGAATTTCGCCATCTGACGTAGATCCACTTCGCAAATTCTCGCCCCAAAATGTGTACTCCCAGGGCATGTACCTCCAAAGTCGGATTTTTTCTGAACTCTGCATCCCAAAAGATACATGGATCCCAAGTTTCAGATTTCTAACCATTCTAGAACATGGTTAGAATTAGCGTCAGTGAGTCAGTCACGATCTTTTGTATATATTAGAAAAATGACTTTATCTTTATTCAGCTATGCATCATGTTCTTCTTAGCCAATTTTAAATTTTTCCTGCGCCCTCTGTTTTGCTGGATCATAAAATTTGGGAAAACACACCTTTTGTAAAATATGTGCCCAATGCCGTTTTAACCGAAAAGTACCATTTTTTTTAATTACCGAAATCCATCCTCAATGAACTACATGGCCACCAAATTTCAATATTATGCGTTTGTCCTTTTTGCTGGTGAAAAAACATGTTTGGAAAAGCCGACCCACCCAAAATCTATGCCCGGAGTGGATGCACCATGAAAGTTGAATACTCTCTCAACTCAATAATACAGTATCGTGCAACTTATAAGTGTGCCAAGTTTTCCATTCCATTTCTGTCCAATTCGCCGCGTCAATTTTTTTTAATATCGCTCCTCGAAAAAAATCCACCAGAGGATTTATGGGGACTTAACATTTTCCTTTAACTCCTTGTCTCAGTAGTCACATTCATGCAAAGTTTGAGCTTTCCATGTTCATCATTTTAACTGAAGCAAAAAAATTATTTGAAAACATCTCCTTTAGAAATTCGTACCCCCGGGGCACTTATGAATTTTTTTGCAAGCAGCATCCTAATAGGTAGTTATGTACCTAGTTTCATCTTTCCACACTAGCTCAATACGCCAGGACAAAAAAAAACTTGAAAACGTCGGCCTCCAAAAATATGCCCCCAGGGCATGGACCTAAAAGTTTGAATTTTTCCTGAACTCCTCGTCTCGGTAGGCACGTGGTTCTCAGGTTTCAGCTTTCCATGTCTCTCCGTTTTATTCAAGCAAAAATAATATTATGGAGGGGGAATGAGTAACGGAACATGGAAGGCAAGAGAAGCCAAAAAAAGCCATAGAATCACCAGGAACTGAACCCGGACCCAGTGATTGCCTGTCAGACGTGCTACCACTACACCACTGAACCCTAGACATCTATTTGCCCCTCTGAATCCCATCCTCATACGTCACACTTTATATTTAGAAAACGAATTTGATTGATTAAGGTCAAGTTATGGAATTATCTAACTCCCTTACTTCCCACTACCTATGTCATCATAATGTGATAGTTGCACAAGCCGCGAGGCTCTATTCCATTTATTGAAGGACTCGAAGACAGGAAGTTTCCTCACGTACCGTGCCTATTCGTCAAATTACAGGCTCTAACTGTCAGAGATTGTTATTCTTGCTGTGACCTTGATGTCTGGAGATTCATCAAACCGGACTTTTTCGTTATTCATAGTTGACTTTTTTCATAGTTGACTACCGATGTTAATGAGTAATACCTGAAATTAAGGCTAAACCTCTGCATTGATATCAAATAAATGTTACCAATTATACGGGAATTATGCTAAAATGTGTCCATCAGTAACGTAAAATGGCAAAAATGGGAAGCGACGTTTGACCTCGTCTCCATGAATTTAGTCACGTTCCACACTCCCTGCTGTTGCGAATATTGACCCCTCAAGTTAAAAAATCTGCAACGAAGCAAAACAAATCAGCATGAGGCAAGCTTTCTGTAAATGTGCCACTCAGCGCTCTCGGTTGAAAATTGTGCTCATAGCGAGCCATTAAAAGTAGTGACATTGAGAATTGTTACCCTACAAGTTACAACTCCTAGGTTAGTGTATTCTATACGTATTAGTCTATAGTCTGATACTTAGTCTGCTCCTACTTTTTGCGTGAACATGCAAACACAAGCGTGCAAGTCCATCTACGCCTACATTGAAATATATAAGATAATCGCTCTCATGAGTGAATAGATGCGGCCGCAGGAATACAAGCCGCATGGCAAACCGCAGACTTCCAGCTCCGGATCCGATGCCGAGTGGATGAAAAGAATCGTATTTTTGTGGCTAAGGGGCAAAATGAGTGGGAGGGACGCCCTTGCTGTGGAATCGGCCACGAGGCACAATCCCCCCTGGAATATCATCGTTGTTCACCTCAAGGATATGACGGACTTCCACGTGTTCCCTCTATAAAACGTCATTTTCGAGTTGATCAACCCCGAAGAGGAGTTGAAGTACACGGTTTTAGGAACATTACTGGGCTCAAAGCAATATACACCAGACAACCTGGACAACATAATGTTCCTAAACGACTTTCAGAGGCTCGCATACATCTGGAAGCGAGGGGGCATGCATCTGGACTTTGATCATATAACCTCGAGTCGTTTCACGGACTGGCGGAATCGTTTATAACGAACATATTATTCATGACAAACAATGCTGCTTTCAGATTTCCAGCCAGTCACTCATTCCTTGAGGATGCCATGCAGAACATGGGAGAGTGCGCGATATTTAGTAACCACAGATCCACTGGTCCCTGGCTCTTCCAGAGAACCTTCAGCCAATGGTGTCGCGAGGAGGCCTATTGGAGCACTTGGATGGAATGCCGGGGTGTTGTGGCATACCCGAAGAACTGTTTTTATCCACTCCATTGGTTTTGTCTGAGGGCTGCCTGGAATGTGAATGTCACGAAGGAAATGGTGGATGACTTCGTCGCGGATAGTTGCTCTCTCCATCACTGGAACAGTGGGTCTCGCAGATTCAGTCTCCGTGCCTCGGACCGAACTATCGTGACGCAAATTTCTAGGGAGAATTGTCCGTGGGCTGTGGAAGCGTATGTGGGAAATTTCTGATGAAATTAGTCCATGCCGAAAGACGTTGCATTAATGGATGACGGCAGAAGTACAGCATTCGGCGCTCCTTTCATGCAAATATTCTTCGTTTGTATCTGATGAAGTCAAACTGCCAACTGTTCTGGAAAGCATTCATTTCAGTAAAGAATTTTGCTGGAGGGAGAATAATCGTTCCTATGAAATGAAATGAAAAAATGTGCAACATTTTTTACAAGAGAAACCAAAATAATTCGCATGAACGCTATTAAATATGTCCCTCTATAAGCTTTAGCAGAACGGAAGCCTATGCAATACTACATGGCAGTGCTAGAAAGGGGCGCGGTGCATTATAGACCTGGAACTTTTGTTAGAGAAAAATACAGAGCGGATCTGCAGTACCTTGAAATGCGAAAATAAAGCTGTAATTTGTATATTTGTAAATTTACCGAGAAATGTCAGTGCTAGCAGAACTTACCCCAACGTGCGACTATGAATGAAATTAGGACCACTTAAATTTTAATGCAAGAGAGAGCAGCAAATAATTTCGTCAGCTGCAGAAGTTTTTTTCAGAGCCCCGCGGAGGCGCTAGGCCAGGCGATCCCGTCGATGATCTCCACCGCCTTCCTCGTCGCGTCGTACTCGTTCAGCTTCCGCCTCTTCCTCAGCTCCTCGTCTCCGCCGGGCTCCATCAGCTGGTCCTGTCGGGGCGGGGCGGGGCGGGGGGGGGGGGGTGAGAAATTACGGTCAGACGTGTCGGCGGGTGTCATTTCGTGATTGAGTGTGACGTGACTCACGAGGTCGCCCCGGTCCCGGAGTTCAGCCTCCAGCCTCTCTTCGATGTATGTCAGCAGCTGAGGAAAATCAATAACTTTTTTTGGTCAAATTTATCAATCGTAATCGTATTCATATGACATTATTGCGAATAATAGTTTTTAATAACAATATTCATTTTAAAAAATAAAATAATGAATTTAATCATTAAATATTTGCCACGAAAAACCGACCTGGTCGATGATCGTCCAAACGATGTACTTGGGCGTGAGGTCCTGGATGGTCTGCTTCACGATCAGCATGTACTTGTGGATCTCTTCCATGAAACCCTGGGCGTCTTTGTTCAGCGCCTTGTCAGCGGAAAGTTTCTGGCCAGGGGCAGGGAAGCAAGGTGTCGATGGTCTTCCGGATTTTTTATCATTATTTCGAGGGAAGGCGAGGCGAACTCACTTGCGAGAAGTCGATGTCTTCGGACGGGGGCGGGGGTGGGGGGACGTTCTGCGGGACGTCGTTTTCGAGCTGTGGTAAGGCATGGTAACGGTGAAGAAATGGTGAAATAACGGTGCAACAATGGTAAAATGAAGGTGCTGTAATGAAGATGCCTTGGAAAAATTAATTCGATTATTCCTTACAACATCTTCTATTCATTCTTGATGAAATGAAATTTAAAAAGTGCCCGGAAATGACAGTTAAAAAAAATTGTAAGTCCCGGAGTCTTTTTAACATATATGGAAGCCTGTGACTTACAAACGTGGTGAAGCTGCCGATGTTGCGGACGTCGACGCCCGCCTCCTTGAACTTGGCCTCCCACAGGTCCCCTGCATCCCTGCCCTCCTTCCCGTCGAGGGCGAACTCGAGGGTCTTCACTCGCCCCGCCCCGAGGGAGATGGGCCTTGAGGGAATCGGGAATCCGAGGGACGTTAGTGAGGGACCTGTGCTGACGCGGCAAGAAAAGGGACCGCGCGACTTGAATCCAAGAGGGCGTAACGTCTGTTGCGTTGCACCCTCTTGGACCCTACTTTAACAAACTGGCGGAATCCTGACCTTGAGAGACTTAATGATTATCAAAATTATTGATTATTTAATTCATCTGGACTTTAAATATGCCATGGAGAAATCCTAAAAGATACATTCCAGACGTCACGCGCCGCTCTTAATGCTTGGCGCAGGGGCGGACACAAAAATTTTCCATAGGGGGGGCTGTTCCCAAGTTTCTACCCCCCCCCCCCCCAACCGCCTACCACCATTCCTCGTCCTTTCGCCTTTTTATTTTTCGTCTGGAGGAAGAACTTGCGTACTTATTTCATTCGCTCCAATAAAATTTAATGCAGATGCTATTTCGCATAAATTAATAAAATTCTAACCTACCCCCCCCCCCAATGTATCCGCCCCTGACTTGGCGAGCACGCGCTCATAATGTTCAGAAACGTTTACCTTGTTACAAAATAGTGAGACATGATGCCATCACAACTCTCACCAGGAGCCCTTCACTAACTTGTAACGTTACTGTTTGACGTTAGTATATGTCTGGAAAGGATGAATTGGAGTGAGGAATTCTTACCTGCCGTCGATTCGTGAAACGATGAACTGCCTCATGCCCTTTTTCATGTCGGTTTTCACCGTCATTTGGATATCGTTATTTTTCAGCTGTATCATTTCCGTTTCTTCCTGCTTGCACGATGAGGAAGAATTAGCGATGAGGATGACCTTTATTCAAAAGATTTTTCCTGCTCGCCCACCTTATTGTCCTTGTAGACGACGAGACTGACGTTGGTGACGACGACCCAGACGGATTTCCTCTTCTTGGAGAACGTGGCGTCGCTCTCGAGCTCCAGATACCCCTGATGGAGTTTCGTCACCTGCAACGAGTCCCGTGTCGGCGGCTTTTGGTCGGTCGGAGAGTGCCACAGAAAAATATGATGAAACATTGCGACGAAGTGTTTCATTCTCTTTATTTGGCCCCGATTTCAAACGCTTCGAGTCGCAAAACTGTGGGTTCATGAATTGAATACTGTGGGTTTATGAATTGGATACTGTGGGTTCATGAATTGGATACTGTGGTTTCATGAATTGGATACTGTGGGTTCATGAATTGGATACTGTGGACGGACTGGGGCGGACTCGAGGCTCGTTCGCATCAATATGTTTGCATTAATTTATAATGAAAACTGTCTCACTTTTGTCGCATTCGGCGATGGCGGAGCCGAAACAATCCTCGGGGCGATCAGGTTGTTCGCGGTCAGTTCGTCTCTCTCGCTGAAAGAAATCGAGCCGAGCGAAGGAAATGTTGCAGCGTCAATCGGTTTTGCCAACCCATCAATCATCAATCTAGTTCATTAAAGGCCTTCAAATCATGTCCTTGGAATTAAATCGATTATAACTGGAGACTCACAAACCAATTATCTTTGAGGGCTCCTTTGTCATCTAAAATCATGCTAGAAGAAGCAGCAACGAGGAAGAGAAATTCAATGTAAAAACTCATGAAAAGTCTGAAATGTTTTCAGTTAATTGTGACTGAACCCAAAACTGAGGAAATTTCTCCCCAACACAGCAACAGCTAATGTGGTACGAGTCGATCAAACCCGGAGAGACCCGCAAAATTGCCTTCTAATTGATTTGCAGTTCGAAGAGCAATGGCCCAAAAGCGTGGGCAATGGACGCCCTCTTTGACCTTTTGGCCTTTCCAGGGCCGAAGGCCAAAGTCTGGTCATATCTCCACCGTTTCATCAATGAAACTTTAATGATGAGAATTTCATGAGACGACCTTTGCTTGCTCCAGGCGAGGCCGTCGATCCGGTCCATCCACGGGTGGTGAGTGTTGATGAAGGCGCCCTCCGCCTCCACGTATATGTCGAGGAGTTTCTTGCACTCCAGTTCGTTCTGCCGCAGCTTCTCCATCGACATTTCGAGCACGTCTTGCATCAGCCGGGGAAAGGACTGGATCTCCTGAGAGAACCATGATGTGTCGCTCGAAATCTCCGCGAATAAATTGCAATACGTTCCACGAGAAACGACCTTGAAGGCGCTGATCCTCAGCGCCTCGCCGGCGTGCCCCATCACGAGCCCCACAGCCACCTTCATCGGCTCCCGGAACCTCCCGGCCATGTGCCTCACCATCCGCCGGAACGCCTGCTGCGGCGCCGCGATGTAGTTCTCCAGGCCCACCAGGTTCTTCAAGGCGGTCAACATCTCTTTCCGAGTCGGCAGGAGCTGCTTCTGCGAAGATAAAAAAGGTTCAGGGATTAAGAATTTTTTTTTATTTGTATGTCACTCTGGTGAAAAGCCAATCCACGAAATTGCTACGAGAGCTCGGACTCTCATTTGCAAAGTGCAATGCCTTCAGAGGAGTCACTACATATAATAAATAAAAAATCATACAATATTTCAAAATGCTATACGTCCACTTTCGTTTCATTACTTGAGAATAGTTCGTTCACGATGCTTAGTTTTCTGTACTGTCGGTACGAGTACTAGTACGAGTATTAGTACTAGTACTAGATTGGGGGACTCCCAAAAGACATACCCATGATCTAAATTAATATTGGGTTCTTAATTGCACTATTTCTTTTTCAATTTTGCTTTCTATATGCATCCTATGTCGCCTCTGGCCCATGGTGTAATTTCAATGATTTATTGATATCAATTTTTCATTGTAAGGGCAACCTCAAGGTGATTATTCGGAACGGGATCTGTACCAGAAATTTCTAATTAGGACTTCGATTACCACAAGCCTGCGCTACGACATGGACTCAATCATGAGTATTCGCTAACGATGGGACGTTGACGATCGAAATGAGGAAAGCATGAACACCGCGGGAACATGGAATTGTTGATGCACTTCAGATGATTGTAGGGACAGGCGAGTGGTCAGCGTTGCACCAACGCGATACCGAGCTGGCCTGCCAGTTCTTCGAAGGGAGGTTCCTTGAACCGACGCGAGATGGCAACTCGATCGCAATGGCTATGCGTTACGTGGTACGTGCAACTGGCAGAAGTCCCTTGTGCTTCTCCAGCGATGCTTCATTTTATCCTCACACACGACAGAAGAAGATACATTAGAATTCCTGGTATATGTTCAATTAATGCTTATATTATTTTGGCAGAATATTAAGGGAATGCAACGCCTGACATATGTCGCATAATTTTTCAAGCGCGTCCAATTTCAAAAATGAGCCTAATATGACTCACTCTAGCAGCATTGGATCTGGAACATTGAGGCAACGAAATACATGTTGACAGGTTGACGCTTTCGCAATACGGTCTCCCGGCCTTCGTTACAACATCGCCGTGTAAAATGTGATGTTGAAAATTTATTTTACCGCATCAAAGCGAAGTACAAGAAAAGCGTTGCATTCCGAAGAACCGATCAGTTCTCTAGGAGCCGTTACCTCGTTGAGAAGGCCATTGATGATCTTGACGTTTATAGTCTCATTGATGACTGCACCCATCTGCAACTCCTTTATCTCCACCGTCTCGTCGAACCCCTTCAGACACGTCTGAATCCTCCTATTGAACTTAGCCATCACCCTGCAAGAGAGAGGAAAAAGCGATTCGCTCTCACCCTTCCCCTTCTCTCCCTTCCCCCCCCCCCCCCCTTCCCCGAAGACCTCCACCCGGACATGTGCAAGATCTCGTTGTTGTTCGTCCTGCGGTCGTCGAAGGCCCCCAAGACCTGGAGCTCCTCCTGGAGGTCGGTCATCCGCTGCTTCAAGTTGCTTTGGATCCCCGGGAGCTTCTCCTTGATGTGCTGCTCCAGTTGCCGGTTCAGTAACTTTTGAAGGGTTCTCGTTCCCACCCGGTCCAGCAGGTCACTACGAATCCGAAAATCGACGGTCTTCTTGCGGCGAGGGAACGACAATGCACCGTTTCANTTCAGTTTTTTCCTGCGAAATAACCCATTCGGCATAACAACGTTGTGTCAACGTTGAAAAAATGTTAATGGCAATGTTGCCTCAATGTTGAGAAAAGTTCGACTTTTCAACGTAACATGTTGCCATGACGTTGCCACAATGTTGAAATGAAACCCAGCTCAACGTTGAAAAGTTGATGCTGTGCGACGTTGTGTCAACGTTGAATTTTCAACGTAAGGGCATTATAGTACCTCCACCCTATTCCAGGGTTTGAATGAGCTTTGATTGTCGGATGAATATGGACTCGATAACTCCATAAATGGTTCCCAAGAGGTATGATACTAGCAGTACCCTACCGAATACGATCATCCCACGTAAAAGACCATCAGAGTTTTATTTCTTCAACCGAATTCACATTGAGTACGTGCATGACTCAAGTACCTCTCGGTCCAGTAGAGGAAAACAACCACGCGGGCATGGTTTTTATACACTACCCATCATGGACGAGTCTGAGTAAGGGCTCGTGCCATGTGGAGATTTAGGAAAATTGAGTCTGTCTTCTCGGACCCACTAGCCAGAAGTACTTTGAGTCTCCTTCTGCCTGATTACCTCCTTAAACATATCTATCTAGGAATTCCTATACTTTCCCCTATGCTGTAAATGAGAAAAGATTGGGTACTGTCTGAAAAACGCAGGGTACTGGTTATTTAAAGGCATCAGTATAAGAATTGCGGAATTGGCGGTTATGTGCCATCTCGCGTCGATTCGTAGAACCTATTTTCTGTTGATATGATGTGGATAACTCCACGTAAAAACAACATTGAGAATACGATTTTTTTTAAATTTGCTCCTAATAGCCTCTGAACGACTTCCTTAAGTCACGAGTTGTCACCAAATGCTGAAAATACGGTTAATTATGAATAACTAGCATTTCATTGATGATTTTTCGTCGAATTCTCAACTTCAACCAAGTCTCAACGTTTCAACCTATTCTCAATGTTGATACAACGTTGTTGTGCCGAATGGGAAGAATATCATTGAGAAACTCATTTAAGTTAGATTTTTGCGAAAGAAGAGCCCCTTTGAGTTAAGAATTAATTTAGAACAACTTTTAAAAAATAAGAAAAAAACAAATAAAAATAAAATGGCCAGAGCAGTGCCCGTCGGTCTGGCCGGACGTAGACAAATAAACACTAACAAAAAAGCACATAAAAGAACAACAGCTACATTACTACTAAAAAAAATATCCCGGGAAAAGCCGGGTAACCCAGCTTGTAATACATAAAAAATCGTACAAGGTTTCAAAATGCTATATGTCCACTTTCGTTTCATTACTTGAGAATAGTTCGTTCCCGAT
Organism: Darwinula stevensoni; assembly: GCA_905338385.1. NCBI lineage: Eukaryota > Metazoa > Arthropoda > Ostracoda > Podocopida > Darwinulidae > Darwinula > Darwinula stevensoni. The sequence continues at coordinate 16,457 of CAJPEV010002035.1, forward strand.
GCGTAGTTTTATGTACTGTCGGTACCAGTACTAGTACGAGTATTAGTATTAGTACTAGATTGGGGGACTGCCAAAAGACATGACCCATGATATTGGGTTCTTAACTGCACAATTTCTTTTTTAATTTTGCTTTCTATATGTATCCTATGTCGCCTCTAGGCCATTGTGTCTTTTCAATGATTTATTAATATCAATTTTTCATTGTAAGGGCAACGTCAAAGTGATTATTCGGAACGGGATCTTTTCCAGAAAGTTGTTATTAGGGCTTCGATTACTACAAGCCTGCGCTACGACATGGACTCAATCATGATTATTCGCTAATGATGGGACGTTGATGGTCGAAATGAGGAAAGCATGAACATGAGCTGGCCTGCCAGTTCCTCGAAGGGAGGTTCCTTGTACCGACGCGAGATGGCAACTCGATCGCAAAGGCTACGCGTTACGTGCTACGTGCAACTGGCAGAAGTCCTTTGTGCTTCTCCAGTGATGCTTCATTTTATCCTCACACACGACAGAAGAAGATACATTAGAATTCCTGGTATATGTTTAATAAATGTTTATATTATTTTGGCAGACTATTAAGGGAATGACACGCCTGATATGTGTCGCATAATTTTTCAAGCGATTTCAAAAATGAGTCAAATATGACTCACTCAAGCAGCATTGGATCTGGAACAGTGAGGCAACGCAATACATGTTGACACGTTGACGCTTTCGCTATCCGGTCTCCCGGCCTTCAATACAGCATCGTCGAGTAGAATGTGTTTCCCAATTTATTTTCAAATAGCAAATTTATTTTCCCGTATCAAGGCGAAGTATAAGAAAAGCGTTGCATTTCAAAGAACCGATCAGTTCTCCAGGAGACGTTACCTCGTTCAGAAGGCCATTGATGATTTTGACGTTAATTGTCTCATTGATGACTACACCCATCTGCAACTCCTTTATCTCCACCGTCTCGTCGAACCCCTTCAGAGAAGTCTGAATCCTCCTATTGAACTTAGCCATCACCCTGCAAGAGAGAGGAAAGCGATTCGTTCTCACCCTCCTCCTCCCCTCCTTCCCCCCTTCCCCGAAGACCTCCACCCGGACATGTGCAAGATCTCGTTGTTGTTCGTCCTGCGGTCGTCGAAGGCCCCCAAGACCTGGAGCTCCTCCTGGAGGTCGGTCATCCGCTGCTTCAAGTTGCTTTGGATCCCCGGGAGCTTCTCCTTGATGTGCTGCTCCAGTTGCCGGTTCAGTAACTTTTGAAGGGTTCTCGTTCCCACCCGGTCCAGCAGGTCACTACGAATCCGAAAATCGACGGTCTTCTTGCGGCGAGGGAACGACAATGCACCGTTTCAATTTAAATCCATTTAAAAGAGATGATGTAAAACGGAATCGCCCCAATGAGAACATCGGATGGAAGTTCAAGAAAAACTGGCTATCCAAGGTGTCTATGAAACAAGACGTGCCTAGCCCTATGTCCCAAAGATAATCATGACGCATCTTCCAATTATATTAACTCCCGATCGATCGATATCTATTTTCTATGGACCTCCTCCACGAAAGGCGTCTGAGACCTGTAAGCAGGATGATTCCGGAAGAAATACTCCTCATCCTCCCTGGCGGCACTCAGGTCCTTTCCCTCCTGGATGTCCTCCTGGGACCTGTTCAACACCCCGATATATCCTCGCTTGAGCGGGTAAAGGTGGTTCTGCAGCACGGTCCGCGCGTTTGTGCCTCGATCCATCAGGTCCAGCTTCGTCAGGACGCCGATCGTCCTCAAACCTGCAAAAAAAATTATGCACAGCTTTTTGATGCAAAGCTTTCTGATGCAAAGCATGATGGCAACGCATGAGAGTTGCTTTCGCTCGCAAAAACGCGTCGAGGACGTACGTAAAAGAGATAAATAGCATTTCGCCTTGGCTCCCAGTCCCTTCACATTCGCAGAAAGTAGGTGGATACACTGTATAATGATGACATGCAACTGCAGCTCTAACAAAAACTAACCGGAATCTCACATAAATTCGGCATAAGAGACTCGCCGGCGTTAACCGATTTGTTCCCTGTGTTCCTCTGGATTAAAAGGGGACGTAGAAAATGAGGAAATGTCACATGGGACCATGCATGGGAACATATCTGCCAATTGCCCATGGGACCATTGACAGACATTGGCACATTATCCGATCTTACCTTTAGGGTCGACTTGACGGGCGAGTTGCAGAGCGTCAGAATTGGCCAGATCTTCTGCGGCAGGGGTCACGGCCAGGATCAGCGTGTTCTCGGGATTAATGTACTGCAGCACCATATTACGGATCTAGCAGAAGAGACAAAATCACCATTCACCTCTGAAAAGCTCAAGGGCCACCAGATCGGAAATGGAAGGTGGAGGACGGAAAGGTGTTCCGCGGTTGGGGGGGGGGGGGGGGTGGGGGCAAAAACCCTTTTTTTGTAAAAAGTAGATCTGGTGATAGAGGTACATTTGCTTAGCATAATTTTCGCTTCACCCTACCATATAAATCAAATTAAATTTCCTGGCCACTAATGATCGCTTTAAAGTCAAAGGATAGTGGCAGCCAGGCAGAGAAAGTGCCAACGAACAACCACGTATTTCGGCAGTAGAAAGGATAACCCACATTTCTGTGGGATGGAATGAAAATAATCTGTAGGGATATGTCACAACATATTCATCAGTTTTGCATTAGAAATTCCAATGTCTCCTTGAAAGGTTGAAGTTATATTCGGTGACGTCATTTCTCGAACTTCGCAGACGGGTCGTTCTGTCTGGACAACTACCATGTAAAAAAAATAGACCAGAAATACGCGAAAATACGATTTTCAATGTACAGCCGATAAATCCCAGAGGTTTATTTTTCCAGCGGAAGAAAGAGACAGGACTCACGACCAGCTCGATGTCATCCGGTTGGTCCCCGACCGGGACCTTGGTCAAGCCGGGAAGGTCGACCAGAGTGATCTGTAGGACTGCAAGAGATGCAAAATCTAATCAACTCAGCGACTCACCGGATCAATCGGCCCGCAATTATCTACCTCACCGGACATATCGGGCCGCAGTTATCTCCCTCACTGGATCTAACTACCCACAATCTTGAAACTCACCATCGGGGGAGTAGATCCTCACGGAGATAGGGGTTGTGGAGATGGCCTGGCCCGCCACCGCCTTCTCCGTCGCCATCTCGATCTCTCGCCGCACCTCGTTCAAGTCGGTGTACTTCCTCCTCGGCTGATGTCCGAGCTCCACGTACTCGGCTTTTCGGTTCGAACAAGGGAACACAGACAGAATTTTTATTTGTGTGGGGCCGTGTTCCATCAAATCCGTATTGTTATACTTCCTATATTAGCATCGGTAACCCTGCGTTTGCATCGTTCCATTTTGAACAGTCAGGAATAAAATATTTTTGAAGAGAGGACAATTCGGTAGAAAAATTATCTCGCGGTACCATCTCCGCTCGGAATCATTTGAAGGATGATGGGGCATCGAGTGACGATCCCGGTTCCTCTCGGTAGAAATTCCCTGCAAAAAGAGGGCAATGGAGTCGTTTTCTGAGATTCCAAGTAATGAATTATTGACGGGACCTAGATAGTCTCTAGATGGCTCACCTGCCGGCCACGGCCTCGAGGACGGAAGACTTGCCCGCGCTCTGACCGCCGACGACCGCGATCATGGGGAGCTGGAGGTTCAAGTCGGTCGCGGAGGACGAGGCGAAGGCGTCGTGGATCTTGTTGATGACCATCACCAGTTCCTTCATCCCTTCGTTCGAGGCCATCTTCCGAGGAGGTTCCCGCGACTACGCTGGAGGCAGCTGTGAATGAGGTGGAGTTGTTGGTGCATGCGATGCCGTTCGGCCGTGACGAGGATTGGTTCGCGGAGTTCGTCGCGAATTATAAGATTAAAATGTCCCTCCCCTCAGAAAAAACCTGAGCGGTTTGGTGAAATGACGGAAAATCGGCTTGAATCCCTAACCCCATTCGACGCAAAGCTAAACGTATCCATCCTGCTATGATTGAATTTGCACCCTAGCAAGAAGGGAGACGAGACGGTCGTAGGGAAACGTGGGATAAGCCAAGAAAGGGCAGACTGCCTAGGGGCGAGGGCTCTGTGCTGACGAGCGCCTTCCTTGTTTCCAGCGCCCAGGTTTTTTTTTCCGGGAGGGTGTATCTTTCTTTAGTGGGCCTCCTTTTCCTGAAAGAGACCACATATTTGCCCGTCCTGACCGTCTATGTCCGTGTGTGTCTGTGTCCGTGTGTCCGTCCCTCAAGTGTGGGAACATGGCGAGTTTCTTTTTTTTTGTCTCTTGAGAAATGCCCCTCGATTCCTAATTTCCTTGAAATCGTATTAGTAATTTCTTTGCCCGAGTTCGGTCTGTGCATTTCGAATGAGCGCGATGATTCCATCATAGTACTTGCAGCACTAGCGCTATGGCCCTTCATCGACATCAGCATCGACATGACCGAAGTCACGAAAGATCACAGGTACTCTTATCACTTGCAGTGTATGGGTCCACACGTAATGCAATGATCGACATGTTATGTAAGAAATAATGTGCAATGGGTTTTAGAGTCTTATATTCAAATTAAAGATAATCAAATCTATCAAATCTATTATCAAATTTATTATCAAATTTATTATCAAATTCATCATCAAATTTATTATCAAATTTATTATCAAATTTATCAAATTTATTATCAAATTTATTATCAAATTTATTATCAAATTTATTATCAAATTTAGTATCAAATTTATTATCAAATTTATCATCAAATTTATTATCAAATTTATTATCAACTTTATTATCAAATTCATTATGAAATTTATTATCAAATTTACAGTCGTGGCCATAAGTTTAAGACCACCCTTGAGAAAATGTACTTCTTTCTTATGAACCCAGTGATTGCGTCTGAAATGAAAGTGCATGAGATTGCGTCATCTCTATGTCGGCCTATTATAGTCACTTTTCAATTGACCATCACGCAGTAAACACTTCGGTCAGAAAGCGGTCTGGGCGTCCATGAAAGACACACTGAAGGACGACCACGCCATAAGGAGGATAGATGTTCGGTCTCCAATGAGATCCTGAAGCAAGATACGGTCAGCACTTCTCGCAAAAGGTACGGATGTAAGTCGCAGAACCGTGAGTCGAAGATTGATCAAAGAATTTGGCTTGAAATCGTGCAAACCGGCGAAAAAACCAGGTCTCACACTGGCTTTGAAGATCAAACGCCTGGCCTTGGCGAAAAAACACGTGAATTGGACCGCTGAACAGTGGAACCAAGTGTTTTTTTCGGACGAATCTACCATCCAGCAGTTCGCCGCACGCAAGCGCTATGTCCGGAGGCCGACTGGAAAAAGATTTCATGAACGGTACACCGTACAAACGATGAAACACCCGCCGAGTGTCATGATATGGGGCGCCATGTCGGTCAACGGAATGGCTGGACTCTTTTTCGTACCAAACGGTACGACCATGAACGGCCAAAAGTACGTTGATTTACTGAAAGACAAGTTGGAGCTGCACATGGCCGTACATAAGTGCAATATTTTCATGCAGGATGGTGCGCCTTGCCATCGATGTAAGATTGTGACTGAGTTCTTGAAGAAGAAGAAGAATATCAAAGTCCTTGACTGGCCTGGGAACAGTCCTGATTTGAACCCCAGAGAATCTCTGGGTCATTCTCAAGGACAAAGTTGCAGAAGAACAGCCAAGTAGTGCCAAAGAACTGGAAACAGCAATCAAAGATGTTTGGATACACGATATCTCAGTTGAATATTGCTCAAGTCTTGTGGATAGCATGCCGAGACGTTTGGATGCAGGTTATTAAATGTAATGGAGGATATACTAAATATTGACTGTTCTGAGAATTCTGTAAAAAAGCATGTGCTTATAGTGTAAAAGCCTTTAATGTTGGATTATTCAAACAATAACATCAGTTTTTGAAGATTAATTCCGAGTAAATATGCGATTTGTTGCCTCAAACTAAATTCGAGGGGTGGTCTTACATTTTTGGCCACGACTGAATTATCAAATTAATTCAATTTAATTAATTGAAATGTAAAAAATATTGGCTAGGACTGCCAGAGGAATGCCTGAGCTTTTCAGGAATACGTTAGAAATGTATTTGGCCCGCGCTAATTGTGCTAAAAATTAAATAACAGAAAAAAAAACAACAATTAATTTAATTAATCAGTTAACAATTATTATACTCTTAATTGCAGCTATTTTCGTATTAATGTCCTCACCTGTGACGAGCGAGAAGGCGAAGCAACGGTGTCCGGTCGACTGAGAAGCAGCGCGTCCGGTCGACTGGCAAAACCCGACGGAGCTGGAAGGGACCGAAGGGGCGGTCGCAGGGGGGGGGGGGAGGGGGGGAGTGACTCCGCGGAGCCTCCGCGGCATCGAGGCGATTGGCGAGCGAGGAGGAACATTTTTCACCAGGAAATTCTCGGCATCGCTTCCCGTTCCTGCTTGACGGTTTCTTGGCAGTTTCATGGTCGAGCCGTTCCCTGGTGATCGACGGAATGGAATGGCAGCTTTTAAAAGATAATCAAATTTTAGAACCTAAATAATAATTTAATTTAAAACGTCACAAAACCTTCTGGATGAGTAAGGCGACTTCGGAATATGCGAACAATGCGCAGAAATTCACAGAAAATTATTTTCGATATATATGTTTATTTATTATCCGAAATCCTTCACTCTGTGCCCTGTAACCCCTTGCTTGGGTCCCAGTGGAAAAAAAGAAATCCATATTCGTTTTCAATTCTCTCTTCTCAGGGATGACCAGGCCGGGAAAAAAAATTCATCAAGGCCAATCCTACTTTTAATTGATTACCTCGATTTTCTTCCCTTCTTGCACTCCAAGGCAAGCGGATTGGGCATTACGAACCCTTTCTCGCGCCCGCGGGAAACTCATGCTTCACGCTCCCGGGACGCTCATGTCTTTCCGAGTAATCGAGCATCCCCAGGGAATTCGTCTCACCGGAATGCGATGTCGACTCGTTCTCCCTCCATAGATCACTGTCGGCCCTGCCGATCCAGGGCTGTCGCACCCAGGTCCGACGCAGCCTTCACCTTTCAAACCGTTTTCCTCGTGTTTCACCAGCCTTTCCTCATGCGTAAAAGGCTTTTTCAGCATGTTTAGCAGGATTTTCCTCGTTCTCAATCATCACCCCCTTCTGTTCCTTCGTTTTAAGGCGTGGCTTGCGTTCGGGGACCGCCAAAGCTTGAGACGCTGTGCGTGCGTGCGTGAGTGCGTGCATGACAGAGCCGTTTTCAACAATTCATTCGCTTTTCACGTAAGAGAACAAATAATCTGATATTATTTTACGTGGTACTTCAAGTAGACTCACATTCTCTCTTCCCCAGCTGGAGGGGAAACGATGATAACGACGGTTGTAAAGAAAATTATTCCAAAGAAATCATTAATATGCGTTCTGAAGCTTATTAAAAAAAGCTCATTAAGTCGTACCTAGGGACCCGAAACAAGACGCAGCATGTAATAGAAAGATTAAAGCAGCCCTTCTCCGGAAACGGATATCCTGAACAGCACGCCCATCATGACCGATAATGTCCAAGGGCGAGACACCATGATTAATAATCTGGAATGGCAGCCCTTCTCCGGGAACGGATATCCTGATCCTGTTAACCGATAATGCCCCAGGATGAGACATCCGGACTAATAATCTGGAACGGAAAACCTTATCGGCTTCATCCGGGAAGACTTGGGGGAAAAGGAGGAGTCGAAGGAAGTTTGGGGGGGGGGGGAGGAGAGAGAGAGCGAGAGGGATAGCGGTGTGCAAGAGCGAGGAGCAGTTTGTGGGTGGGGCGGGGATCAAATAGATATTTGCCTGTGAGACGTTTTTCTGGTGTTTCTGGAGTTGTGTCTTATATCCCTCCAATATTTTACTTTATCATCCTATACTTTAATTCGAAGAGGTCAAAAGCAGCGGTGGTGGTGGTCGTGGCTGCCACCCCTAACGCGCAGGCCTACGATGCAATCCCCTTCTGGATCATAGGCCACGCCATTCACGGCCTAAAGCGCCAGGCCTACAAGGCTGCGCCTTTCCAAGCCGCCATATATGTACTTTAAATCGAAAAGCCTGAGAGTTCCCGTGGTTGTCACCCCAGCGCGCGAGGCCTACGTGACTATGTCACTTCATGCCATAGGCCAGGCCATCCACCCCTCAATGCGCCAGGTCCATTGAGCTATATCAGTTTAGGCCGTAGGCTTCGTACTTAGCTGTGTCAATCAACGTCTTTTTCTTTATTTTTTTTCTGTTAGGTCAGGCGTGGCAGTTCGGGACATCGCTTCCATGCAATAGTTTTCTGTTTACGTTTTATGTCATGGCCGATTTATTTGAGTTTTCATGACTGATGAAATCATAATAATTACGTGAGTTGTTTGTTTTATACGTCGCGCAAACGGGCCGCTCCTCCAACAAATATTGTAGTGATTTTTGCGAGATGAGGTTGAACGTGTAAAAAAATGTTGAAAGAGGTCCCACAGGACGGCGATGAGGCAGTTGCTGCAGATGAAAAACGATTGGTGCTGGCGCGGAAACAACGTTTGCCACTGCAGTTGCAGTGCGAAGTACCTAAATCGTTGCTAGCCGTAATGGCTAGAATCAATTATGAACACCAAACAGATATACGTAGGGAGTGAACGGCCGCTCAGACCGATGAACAGCAAGAGCCAGCAAATGCTTAGCTCTGGTGAATATGATATTAGCACTGGTGCTAATGTGGCGGAGAGGCTTTTTCAGGAAGTAGTCGCTAGCAGTGTGCCGCACACGCACTAACTTCCCTCTACGCCGTCGAACAATTCTTTCGAAATAGTCCGTACTTTTTCAGAAAGCTTAGTGTCTACCATACGCTATCGCTAATTGTCCACGAGCTAACAGATGATGCAAGAGTATTGAATGTGCTAGGAAGACGAAATCAGCAAAGCTGTCTTAAGTCTCATGAAAACGAGTTAAACCGCAATGTCAATTGTGGCAATCATTTGGAATATCATGATGATGTTTAGGAATAGAATCTCCCTTTCTACTCTAAGCTATATGTGTATAAATGTAATAAAACGGTTCAGTTCTGAATGAGTAATGCAATTAACAGAGAATTCTCAAGGAGACGTTATGCTCACAATATACGATTCAAATTTCTACCAATTAAACGGTCAGCCTAACGGGCGCAGGCCGCCATCTAATACTTTAATTCGAAGAGGTCAAAAGTTGTGTTGGTCGTGGATATTACCCCCACGTGCCAGCCTACGATGCAAAGCCCTTCTGGGTCATAGGCCAGGCCTACAAGGATGCGCCTTTCCAAGCCATCATCCCATACTTTAATTCGAAGATCTCGAGAGTTGTGGTGGTTGTCGGCGCGAGGCCTACGAGACTGTCATTTCATGACATAGGCTAGGCCATCCACCCCTCAAACCTCTAGGTCCATTAGGCTAAGCCAGGCTTGGCCATTCAACGCACTTAGCGCCAGGTCCATCGGGCTATATCAATCTGAGCCATAGGCTTTGGCTCATCCTATTATTTACATAGGCTGCATACTTAGTAACACCCTTTGCTTGACACAGTTAACTGAATGCATGTCACGTTTTCATTGATCGACTGGAAGTTCTTCATTTGAATACATTCCTTGCTGAGGTGTTTTTTTCTGTATTTATTTTTTTCCACGCAATAGTTTTTTGTTTGCGTTTCATGTCATGGCCGATTTATTAGAGTTCTCATGATTGATGAAGTCAAAATAAATCTAAAATGTCTATGTTTCATACGTCGTGCAAAAGAGGTGCACCTTCCATCAAAATGGTGGCGATTTTTGCGAGGTGAGGTTGGACGCGAAGAATGAATGTTGAAGCAGGTCCCACAGGACGCCGATGAGGCAGTTGTTGCTGGTAAAAAAACGGTTGGTGCTGCCACGGAAACAACGTTTGCCTCTGCAGTGGCGGTGCGAAGTGCCTAAATCGGTGCTAGCCGTAATGGCTAGAGTCAGTGATGAACAGCAAGCAGACGTGCGTAGGGCCGCTCAGACCGCTGAACAGCAAGAGGGAGCGAATGGGGGGGGGGAAGAGTTCAGATGGCATAAAGAAAGAAAAACAATGGAGCGGCGGGAATCGATCCCGTGGCCTCCTCATTGGCAGGCAAGTACTTTTCTACTACACCACCTAACTAAATACAATCAGATGCTCCTTATCATGCCAACCCTAATACTACAACAGGAGAAATGCATTTACGTCACACGCCCCGCGTGTTTCACTTGGAATCCCCTTTCATCCCTTAAGGATGACTTTCACGCCGGGATGGGATGTCCCCAGGGATGATGTCTGTTAACTCGTAGATTGTCGTCACACGTGAATATGACCAGTATCACTGAAGCAGGACCCCTCAAGTCAAAATACAGATGTCGATAATCTACTACATATCTACGTCACATCATCAACGTCGATTCAATCAACGATCTTATTCCGTCTGTCAAATTCATTGTGTCATGGCTTATATTTTCTTAGTACATGTGTGATCGATTAATAACGACGAGGAGTGCCAAAACATTGGAAAAACAGATGACTAAAAAATATATGTGGTGATAGTTCTGGTTTCCAGGGAAATGGAACAGGTGCTCTAACAGATTTTCAGATGAGCAAAAATACTTCATTCCATGATCAACAACAATCGCAACATATCAAAAACTGCTTCGGCTTCTCGGACTGAGGACGATTAAATGGAATACGCTATATCATCAAATATTGAACGAAATCCGAAGAAGATCGAAATGGAGACGCAAGATTTCCTGGGACCATTATTCAGGAATTAAAAAAAAGGACGTAAGGTTTCCTTGACAAGCGTAAAAAATTGGTCTCCAAAATGACCTCAAGGTAGATTGGGAAGAGGATGCTTTACGGAGGAATAGCTAGCAAATCTCCCTTGTAAAATCATTTTCAACGCGAGTCAATCATAAACATTAACGTCTAACATAGTCGGATTATTGGAGGGCCCACCTCCAGCAAAATGGATTTCCCCTTTGTTGACTACACCACAGTGACAGACCTGGTTTCCTGGCCATTCCGCCAGCTCACTCCAACTTTTCGACCTCGTGTCTTGTTGCTCGTGCTTCTTCGCATTGGGATATCCTCCGATGACATGAAAATTAAAATGGAAGAACGCTGAAGAGGCTCCACAACCTTCATACTTCATATCCGGTTGCCTGGATCCATCTCCATGAATTCAGTTCAAACTGCGTCACGAACTGGGAGATCTTGGAGTTATCAGTCCCGAATCGTCCACCACAGAAGAGGATGGAGTTGACTCCAAAAGCCAATGTGGGCCATTGGACGTTCGGTGGTGGCTCAGGCCCGTCTTCCCACGTTTTTCTGACCAGGTCGTACACTTTCATCGCTCCTTTCCTGTGAAGAAAAACTTTCTATCCACTGCCGAGAATGCCTCCCCAAAGACAACTGAATTCGACCATGGATTGGTGGTGCAGGCTTGTGAAGACCAATCCCTCACATTGAGGGAGAACAGCTAGTTTTCATGTCCTTTCTTTCCGACGCACCACATTGTATTAGGATATCTGTAAAAGCCGGTGCACCTGGGCTTTGTCTTTTGCTCGGGAACGGTGTCACGTAGGTCTGGTTGGTGGAAATCCTTCGCTTCCATCACGAGGGTGAGACAATGAGGATTCCCGGAAATAACAGGATCGCGGAGCAGTTTTTGATGGAGATACCGTAATGAAAGCAGTGGAAGTCTAACCTGGCCCAAAAGTTGTGGCATGTGTGCATTTCTGGAAGGATCGTGATTCAGCCATTTTCTGACTGCCTCATAGATGTCGATTTCAGAAAACACTTCCAAGTCTTCCCTTCCGAAACACATCTGCATCGTATCCACCGGCATGGAGAGGAAGTCTGCAGTAGGTTCTATTTCTTGGAAGCTATGACTAATGAAATCTAATGCTGCTTCCTCTAGTGCTTTAACTTGCAGGTTTTTGGTCGTGGAATGAAGGGCGAAGGCGTTTTCAGCGTCAGCATCTTCTTCAATTTCTCCGAGTATTCATCACAGATGATGTCGATCTCCAGATGAGGTGAGTCCCTGAGCACAGCTAGTGTGATTTCTTGGTCGTTCGTCCCGTATTTTTCGTCGTGCATGAAGTCCCAGATGACCTTGAACCCTTCGGCAGAGATCCCTTCTACGGTAACGATTTTGTTGTTGGTTTCCTTTATCTTGGAAAGAAACATCCGTTTCAAAAATGCTGATGCAGATCCCAGAAGAAACCGGCTTCCGTAGTAAGCGACGTCTTGAACCTTAATGATGACGTCACACAGGTCATTCTGCTCTCTGGAGTTCTGGATAATTCCCTTGGCAAGAAAACGACAATGCTCTAAACTTTTTGCTCGTTGCGCGTCTTTATATCCCGTTTCCACCATTGTGGAAGCGACGTTGATCTCGGTGAAATTGCGGTGTTGTGAAATTATTTACAAAATGGCACTTCATGGGGCCTAGAGAGACGACTTTCCCTCATACAAAAACAGACGAAAACACGTGCCAGAATCTTTCTATGAGTAACTCAGCTTCATTGAGTGGCTTCAGCTCGCTGTGTGGAAGGGAACGTTCATCTTCGGCAGTTACTTACGTTCTTTTCTTGCCCGTACCTTATCTTGCCATTTTTCCCTCCTCGAAAGCAGAGGCAAAAGCTCGTCCGTTATAATTGCTGTCTTCCTCATACGCGTCTCCATTACTGAAATTGACATCATCGTGGAAATTTAGGTACGAATCCATTACCCGAGCATGAGTGTAAAGAGAACCTTTCATCTGAACCTGAAGGTTAAGACTGCCGCAGGATTGAAAAAACTGAATAAAATGAAAGTCCGGGGATGACATTATTTCTTGGAATAAGCAAATAATTAAATTCAATGTAGGACTCACCCCATTAGTCACAACAATATCGTGCCAGCGTTAAGCGACGATTGATCTTTCAACTTGGCAGTGTCGATCGTTGATTATTGCACGATGAAGGACACGTTTCATGCGTGAGAAATTCCATCTGGAAGTCGAAGGGTGTGCGACGCGTCATCCTTCCAGGTAGCATAATTGCAGAAACACCAGTCGACACGCAATGCTCAAAACAATGTCCACTTCACTGCACAACGTGAATTCGTGTAGTGTACAGGAATTGTTTGTCAGTGGCACCTGCTCAATATATAATAAACAGCGGCGCACTTCACGTTCCAAATTGTCACGCGCTGTTGTATTTGAACGACTTCATCTGTGTCGTAAATGTAGAGTTGAGTATACACCTTTTGCTGACCGATTTAGCGGAGGAACGACATCATCAAATGGACGTAGACGGGTGATCAAGTGATAGATCACGCCGAACGTTTTGAAGCAGCAAGGACCATTACCAGTAGTGCCAACAATCGTCGCACCGGAAGGAAGCAAACGCTTTGGCGCTGCTGTAGTCTGTTAAACTCGCAAAAATTGCGAGCCTTTTTATCTTCTCCATCGAGAGCGTCTTCAACTCTGGCAGGAACTCTAATGGGCTCGAACCATGAACATAATCATGAAAACAACCTTGCTGAAGTTTGCCTTGTCTTCGCTTCGAAATGAAAAGCCAGGCATTCCATATCCATTGGGTCGCGATGCTGCGAAACGGCTGGAATGACGTTGGGCGTCCTAGCCAACGCAATTCGAGTATGGTTAAAGTTTCGTCGCGTACCCGCTTTGCTCTTCTGCAGCTCCCCTCTTGGCATTAATGTATTCCATATGCTCATAGGTCAGTGCAGAATTAAACAGCTTCTCTTTCGTGGCGCATCGAATAACATTTTTAAGCCGTTTAACACATCTACACCCAGCCTAGATCCTGGAAAGGCACAGGTTTGAAGGTGGAACAGCTGCGTAGACAAACCACGAAACGCGTCTGGCCTAGGACATGGAAAGGAGAAGGATCGTAGGCCTATCGGCTACCAAGCCTATGATCCATAAAAGCAAAGGTTTATAAGTTTATGCGCCAGAGGAGTGCACGGATCGACTCATCCGAACCGATCGGCCCGATTCAAGTCGTGGTACTACTCGATTAATCGACCCGTAATTCGATCGCCGAACCGAGATTTTAGTGGTTCCTACCCGCGGGTCTGGTCGGGCCAGCCCGCAGCCCGCATAGGCCTCTAAACTTTGGAACTCTGAAACCCATGGTATAATTATGACCCAAAAGGGTCACAATTATAGGTATTTTGAACCCCACCTTGGATGGAGAAGTTATAAACCGTTCTCGATGAAATTTTCACATAATGTTCATTAAATATGGAGGTTCATTTTAAGTCTAGCATATGACCTCTGAGTACCACCATTCGAGGTCAAATGTCAACAGTAGCGGGGAAAGGTCAAAACCGTCTAGACTCATGCATATGCTCTGGCGTTTCTAACACGTTGATAAGATTGGGACTAATAACTTTCCTGCAGGTGTGTCCTCATGTCCAATATATTTTGACCTTATCTCTATTCTTCCCCTCGGAATCTGAGGCAGGTTCTCGTCCCGTATGTTTCCCTGTCGTTTTCAAGTGCTTCTCTATTCCTGAAGTTGGTTTCAACAGGGAAATTCTGACATCAATCGATCTCCCGTGTACGAATATAAAAAAGGCATAACATGACTTCGGCCCAAAAATTCAATGCAAGTGAAGTATGGATGATTTCCTAAAATCTAGAAAAAGAAGTAATTTAAAGTTGATTCCTGCACTGCCTTCAGTTCGAGATTTAGGAGATGGAGGGAAAACCGAATGTGTTTCTGGGCATCAACAACTTTAATGCACCAGTGCGTTCCCCGCGGAGGGAGATACTGGAGATAGTGCAAGTCCGTGAGCTCGGCCATTCTAATGTCTTCGTACTCCGTTCCGTATTTCTTTGCTCCATGAAGTGCCAGGTGACTTGGAACCCTTCCCCTTGATCCCATTCAAGGAAGAAATCCTGTGTTGCGATTCTTTGCTTAATAACATCTGCTTAAAGAATGATGATGCTCATCTCAGAACGAACTCGCTATGGTCGCGCTTTCGGCGCTCCACTGTCGAGGATAGTGATTCATTCATTCATTTAATTTCGAAGTTGCGAAAGCGGATTAAAAGTACGGGCCTGTCAAAATGTGTGCTGTGAGAAGACGAACCAATATTCTCATTGAAATAATTACTCCGATTATTATTGTGTGCCTAGCTTCAGATCTCTTTGTAATCTGCCTCGATGGGTCTTATTTGAATAATAAGATATGCACTTTGCATTCGAACTGTTTACTTCTGCTCCAAATTTCAACTTTCTTTAGTTCTCTTCTTCATTGAATCAGAAAAGTTTCCGGAAAATACACCTTTGGCAAAAAATATGCCCTCAAGGGATTTACCTAAAATTTAACATTTTTTAATGAAATCAGTACTCGGAGAACTACGTGCATACCAAGTGTCAACCTCATCCGTGTGCTCTTTTTGCTGGTGCAAAAATATCTTTGGAAAAGCTAACAACGGCAATAGCTGTGCCCTAGGGGTATGCACCACAAAACTGGAATTTTATTCTGAACTCACCATCACCTCAGTTGTTGCTGTGGCAAGTTTCATACCTCGATCTCTGTACAATTCAGTGGACAAGAGAACGTCACCCCCAAAAGTATGCTCCCAGGGTATGCATCTGAAGCTTGACATTTTAAATGAACTTTGCTTTTCAGTGGGCACGTCCATGCCATGTTTCAGCTTTCCATGTCTCTCCGTTTGACCGAAGCAAATATATTCAGGGTGGCTCAGAGAAACGGGAAATTTCGAAAATTGTTTTGTCAGCCCTGGGAGGTTGGTAGCGCTGAATGACATATGAAACCCACCTTACGACATCTTGCCGTTTAGTTATCATGAATCAGTGGAGTGGTGCACAACGTGCGTTTGCGGTCAAAGCAATTTGCAAGAACAATGACAGTGTGGAGGCTGCGCGTAGAGAATTTCGACGTCACTTCAATTTAGGACGTCATGATCGTGTTCCGTCAGCACATGCAATTAACACATGGGTACGGAATTTTCAGGAATCAGGTTCGGCTCTGAAAAAGGAACCTGCAGGTTGTGTGCGAACCGCTCGTACGCCAGACAATATCGAGGCTGTTCGAGCTGCTGTCATAAGAAGCCCACAACGTTCAGTTCGACGTCTTGCAATTTCTTTACAGTTGCATCGTTCGAGTGTTCAAAGAATACTGTCGCAGGACTTAAAGTTCCATCCGTACAAGTTACAGGTCGTCCAGGAACTTAAACCCAATGATCACCTAATGCGGCGACAATTCTGTGAACGAATGATGGCAAACGTAAACGAGGACGAGGATTTCATTAACAACCTGTGGATGTCGGACGAAGCCCACTTCCACCTGAATGGATTCGTCAATAAACAAAATTTTCGCTATTGGGCCCGGCGAAATCCTGCTCAGCTACACCAGCGACAAAGTTACCGTGTGGTGCGCTATGTCATCGTATGGCGTCATAGGCCCTTACTTTTTTGAGAATGATGATGGCCTTGGAACCACTGTAACGTCTACGCGGTATGTTGCCATGCTGGAAACCTTTGTTGCGCACGAACTGCGGAATTTTCCACAAGTGATTGAAAACACCTGGTTTCAACAAGACGGAGCGATGTCACACACAGCACGAATATCGATGGCAGCTGTACAGTAATTGTTTGGCAACCGTGTAATTTCGAGTAACGGCGACATTTCATGGCCTCCAAGATCCCCTGACCTGACAGTGTGCGATTTCTTTTTGTGGGGTCACCTTAAGAGCAAGGTGTACCGTAGTCGACCTGTTACGACCGAAGAACTGAAAACCAAGATCCGAGAGGAAATCGCCAACATTCCTGTTGAAATGTTTCGTCGAGTCATGCAAAATGTCCCTAAAAGACTGCAGGAATATCTGCGCAGAGATGGGGTCACCTACTTGATGTCATCTTCAAGAAATAAATATTGGTATACAATTCATCAATGGCATACTCTGTACTATTAACTGTCATGAATAAATGTATTAGTATTATATTTATTTATTTGGAGGCTTCATGTATACAGCCATAGTCAGTCAAATTTATCTATCTATGAGGGCTTCTCTTCGCTCCAGCGCCTTTCTTATATATTCTGCTAGCTTCCTCCATGCCAGTGCCGATTCATACACGTCTCGTAACGTGTCGACAGGGAGACACTCTGCTTGGATTTTCCTCTCCTGGAGTTCTGGCATGTAGTTATGCCGCAGATCTTCATATGCTTGGCACTGGAGCAGCAGATGTAATTCATCCTCTTCTTGCCGACAGAAGGGACAGATATAATTCTTCTCATCTCCTACACTCATTAGTGTCTTCCATTTCCATGTTCCCAGCCTCAGGGTTGCTATCTGGGCTCTCACGAATTTGCTGTCAGTCCTTGTCACATAAGCTTCCCTTGAGAGTGCCGTCTTCATCTCTGCATACGTCCTCAAGGATCTCATTGCACGGCAGCGAGCCAGTTGTACTTG